>KV001968.1:84339-102745 GCA_001598015.1 Dorcoceras hygrometricum | reverse complement strand
CGAAAAAACCTGGAACCTGGATCGAAACCGTGAGAATCGGTTTTTTTTTTTATTAACTTAACTTTCTTTTTTAAAAAAAGGTAATTTTATAATTAAATTTCGATATCTTGAATCTTGACTTTTGAATTATTCGAATTGCATTTCTAACTAGAATTTGAAGTTGAATTTTGAATAGAATTTGAATTTTGTATTTTTTTCAATTAATTTGAATTTTATTTTGAATGTTAAAATTTGAAATTTAATTTAGAGTTTTAATTTGAATTTTAAGTTCGAATCATAATTTGTGTTTGAATTCGAATTTAAATTTAAAAGAATAACAATTGGGATTTGATTTTGAAAATTTGAAGTGTAAATAATTTCAAAAAAATAAATATAATTGAATAACAATACAAAAGAAGTTAAAATTATAATACAAAGTAAAGACGAATTAAATGGAGAAATTCATCTAATCACTAGTGATTCCTCCAGTTGTTGTTCCAGAAGTTCTCTCGTTGTCTTCGTCCTCCAGTTGTTGTTCCAGAAGAATCGTTTCAGCATCATGTCATTTATTTTACAAAAGTACCACATTGTTTCATAACTTGGATGTGTCCACAGATAATGAAATGTAGATCTAATTGGTCTTATATAAAGTTCTAAACTTTTAAGATCATATTGCGCACACAAATTGAAAATATGGCATTTGCATCTAATAATCAATAATGCTAAAGTGTTTAGACATTTTAAGATCATACAAATTAATCAAATGTTCTCAATTCAATGATAAATGAAGCTTACTAGTTTATAAAAAGTTATTAGTACATGGTTATGATAGTAATATATTGAGAAAATGATATGAGAAGTTTTTGAATAAGTTATTATATTATTGCACTTTATTTGTTAAATATTTGAAAACTTTACTTGTTAAATATTTGAAATAATTAATATAATTAAATGAGGTGTTTAGTCATTTTCAGATAGTATAAATTAATCAAATCTTCACAATTTTATGATAAATGAAGCAGTTATAATATATATAAAAAATTAGTTCTGTTTAAAGTAACAAGGAGTTAGCACAGTGGTAGATATCCTGGTATCTCAAGTTAGTTTCCCTGGGTTCGATTCTGCAAAGCAACAAAATTATTATTTTTCAAAAGTAGCGACCCGCCCGGCCGGTTCCAGGTCAAACTCGACGGGTCCACGGGTTACCAAATTGGTAAACCGGCACCGGCCCGTCCTCCCACGGTTCCGGGCCGGTTTCGGGTCAAAACCCATTGACTTCAGTCCGGTTCCGGGTCGGGTCACGGGCTAACCCGGCCCCGTGGCCAGGTCTACCTCAATGGAATGAGGTCTACAAATATTCAATATAAATTTCTACCTCAATGGAATGAGGTTTATAGAATATTAATTATGATCCACTGTTGGATCTATGTAAGAATTCAGATATTAATTTTGATAAATACAAAATCTATTATTATGTTTCTAACGATTCAATCAAGTGCGCAGGTCTAAACTGAAGCACATCAGACGCGAGCTGAACAAGCGCGCTGTACTAGATAAGCTACGATCTGAAGAAGCGAGCTGAAACAGATCAGACGCGAGCTGAAAGCGACGAACTGAGTGCATTTGAGAAAATGTCCAAGCTGATCCAGTAGGAGACACCCATGGTCCAGCAGACACATCCAAGCTGATCCACTTAGAGCGAAGATCAGCACAGAAGAAACCAGTTCAGAGCAGATATCAGCTCAGGAGAGAAGCGTTCAGATCAGAGATCAAGTGTAGCATCAGAGTTCAGCTTACAGTTCAACGGATCAAATAAGATGAATCAGTTCAGAGTGAACAACTTAGAGAATCATATCAGAACAGATGAACAGTATTCAGCTCAGAGATTAGCTTAGAGCAGTTCAGAAGAATTTCGAATTTCAAACTAGAATTTGAAGTTGCATTTTGAATAGAATTTAAATTTTGTATTTATAAATTAATTTGAATTTTATTTTGAATTTTAAAATTTAAAATTTTAATTTGAATATTAATTTAGAATTTTAACTTGAATTTTTTATTTTAAATTAACTTTCTTTTTTAAAAAAAGGTAATTTTATAATTAAATTTCGATATCTTGAATCTTGACTTTTGAATTACGAATTTCGAATTTCAAACTAGAATTTGAAGTTGCATTTTGAATAGAATTTAAATTTTGTATTTATAAATTAATTTGAATTTTATTTTGAATTTTAAAATTTAAAATTTTAATTTGAATATTAATTTAGAATTTTAACTTGAATTTTTTATTTTAAATTAACTTTCTTTTTTAAAAAAAGGTAATTTTATAATTAAATTTCGATATCTTGAATCTTGACTTTTGAATTACGAATTTCGAATTTCAAACTAGAATTTGAAGTTGCATTTTGAATAGAATTTAAATTTTGTATTTATAAATTAATTTGAATTTTATTTTGAATTTTAAAATTTAAAATTTTAATTTGAATATTAATTTAGAATTTTAACTTGAATTTTTTATTTTAACTTAACTTTCTTTTTTAAAAAAAGGTAATTTTATAATTAAATTTCGATATCTTGAATCTTGACTTTTGAATTATTCGAATTGCGTATTTCGTCAATTAATTTGAATTTTATTTGAATGTTAAAATTTGAATTTTAATTTGAATATTAATTTAGAGTTTTAACTTGAATTTTGAGTTTGAATCATAATTTGTGTTTGAATTCGAATTTAAATTTAAAAGTAACAATTGGAATTTGATTTTGAAAATTTGAAGTGTAAATAATTTCAAAAAATAAATATAATTGAATAACAATATAAATGTTAAAATTATAATACAAAGTAAAGACGAATTAAATATTAAATTCATCTAATCACTAGTGATTCCTCCGGTTGTTGTTCCAGAAGTGCCCTCGGTGTCTTCGTCCTCCAGTTGTTGTTCCAAAAGAATCGTTTCGGCATCATGTCATTTATTTTACAAAAGTACCACATTATTTCATAACTTGGGATGTGTCCACAGATAATGAAGTGTAAATCTAATTGGTCTTATATAAAGTTATAAACTTTTAAGATCATCTTGCGCACACAAGTTGAAAATATGGCATTGCATCTAATAATCAATAATGCTAAAGTGTTTAGACATTTTAAGATCATATAAATTAATCAAATGTTCACAATTCAATGATAAATGAAGCTTACTAGTTTATAAAAAATTATTAGTACATGGTTATGATAGTAATATATTAAGAAAATGACATGAGAAGTTTTTGAATAAGTTATTATATTATTGCACTTTATTTGTTAAATATTTGAAAACTTTACTTGTTAAATATTTGAAAAATGATTGGGCAAATATAAATAATAATTAATATAATTAAATGAGGTGTTTAGATATTTTCAGATAGTATAAATTAATCAAATCTTCACAATTTTATGATAAATGAAGCAGTTATAATATATATAAAACATTAGTTCTGTTTAAAGAAACAAGGAGCCGGGTACAGTGGAGTAGGTATCCTGGTCTCACGTAGTTGCCCTGGGTTCGATTCTGCAATGCAACAAAATTATTATTTCTCAAAAGCAGCAACCCGTCGGACCGGTTCTGGGTCAAACCCGGCGGGTCCACGGGTCACCAAATTGGTAAACCGGAACCGACCCGTCCTCCCAAATATTTGAAAACTTTACTTGTTAAATATTTGAAAAATGATTGGGCAAATATAAATAATAATTAATATAATTAAATGAGGTGTTTAGATATTTTCAGATAGTATAAATTAATCAAATCTTCACAATTTTATGATAAATGAAGCAGTTATAATATATATAAAACATTAGTTCTGTTTAAAGAAACAAGGAGCCGGGACAGTGGAGTAGGTATCCTGGTCTCACGTAGTTGCCCTGGGTTCGATTCTGCAATGCAACAAAATTATTATTTCTCAAAAGCAGCAACCCGTCGGACCGGTTCTGGGTCAAACCCGGCGGGTCCACGGGTCACCAAATTGGTAAACCGGAACCGACCCGTCCTCCCACGATTCCGGGTCAAAACCCGTTGACCGACCCGTTGACTCCGGGCCGGTTCCGGGTCGGACCATGGGCTAACCTGACCTGTGGCCAGGTCTACTGCAATCTCCCTTGATTCATCAGTTTGGACAGTTTTTACCATCTTCGCACAAGATTGATGAAGCAGAGACCCCAATTTGGGGTAAATAAGCAACACGTGAATAGAATTAAAATGGAAGGAGATAAATAAGCACAAAATACCCAGGTGAGAAATTGAACGAGTAGTAACTAGATAGGATATATTTGAAATATCAGTCCCGATGAAAACAGAAGCTAATATTTTGATTATTTTGCCTTCCTAAATGATTCTATTATGATGATAAATTCAAAATGCAATACAAAAGCGTCAATATATCTGTTTGTTTGGATAGTTAATACAACACACCTACTTGTACAATACCATCTAAAACCTCGATATGGTCACAACTATTTCAACTTTAATGCATCAGAGCAACAGCAGCTTCCTGCACTAAGGGCTGTGTTACTTGCACAAAGTGCTCGGCTTCCCTCTCTACTTCCTCCCAACACTTGTGCACGTCTCGTCCCTCGTTCATCTTCTTCACGAAAGCAACAAAACGCCTCCAGTTGTCGGGCTGAAATAGATCAGGGTTCATCCTCAAGTATGTAAACGCACACATTTCTCTCCCCTCTGAGTTCCCTTCAACATTCAAAGCCGAGGCTTGCAGTATCTGTTCGTGAGCATAATCGTCATATCTTGGGAGGGCGTTCTCTCCCGCGAGGGGAACCTCCGCTCGGATGGTTGCTAAAGCCACTTGCTTGACGAGTTTCTCGGGCGCACACAGTGCATCTTGGGGTTGCTCGTGGTCTTTCATCTCTATACATGTAAAGTTGAATATAGCGCCGTGGCGTGCAAGCATCTGGGCTATTGGTAAGTAGCCATCACGGAAACGGGTGTTATAGTATCCAGCTGTGAGTTCAGGGGCGTGGGAACGGGAGCCATAGTGCCAGTGAATGCCAGCGATCTTCACAGAGATTTTGACCCTGTGGTCTTGGAATACACTTGTGGCGGATTGGAGTATTCGCTCACCATGATCTAGAAGCATCTGGGAGTACCAAGAAAGGAAAAACTCCCCGTAAGGGGTGTTCCAACCACCACCTTCTTTGCGGAAGAATACCGTGTCTTCTGGCCAGTTGTTGTACTGGCCTGCGTCAGTTGGACCAGTGAGTCCCCATTCAGGTTTTCCAATAGCTTCGGCTGCCGCTTTTAGGCTACTGATCATGTACTGAAAAATGCCACAAAAACGAGATCATTCAAGAATGATTCGTGAAGGAAATAACGTGATAAAGAAAAATAATATGAGTCCCAATTAAAACACGGTGTTGGTAGCAAGATTACCTTGTCATAGCATTGAAAAGCTCCAATCCCAGGAAACTTCCATGTCCCGTTTTGCTCCGGGTACGATGGGTACCGAAGCTCACCTGCTGGCCCCATTCCAACTTGAATTTCCTACAAGCATGATAAGAATTTTTTAGTCGAATGCCATAACAAGCTAACCTTCACATGCAGTAAGAATAATTTAATAAAATCTATGATAACAGAAACTTTACCACGATGGTGTCGCCAAGATAATTCTCAAACTTGTCCTTGAAAGCCCTCATGAAATCCGAGTAACATTGGACAGGAGTTCTTCCCTTCAGCACTGGAAGAGTATCACAGCCAAGTGATATGTATTCGTAGTTCCTTCTACCCCACTGGTCTGTATATGCAAGATCCGAATCCTTGTCTATCTCCTCCACAGCCCATTTCGGCAGAGGAATACTGCAGAAGTGAAAGATCGCACGATGTCAAAAACTTCACACTGTATTACTCGTCCAATTCAAGAGTGTGACAACATTATTACCACAAGAATACCATCAAGAATTATACGAATAAAATCCTACACGAAACTCGATATCAACGCCAATTTTTTGTATAATCTAAAAGATCATTCCAATAGGAATAGAAGCAACGAAGGCCATAGACTTCTTCACTAGACACTTTACCCAATTATCTTTACATTTTACAAGGTTATAACTATGCAAGAGGCGCTTGAACTACTTGGGCATAACATGCCACAAAATAACGCCATCCGCAGATCACAAAGTCTTACAAGTTGCCAGTCTCAGCTAAAGAGCCGACTAATTTGTTGTGCCATACAAAAGATGATGATCAAAATCAATGCCAACTTCAACAAAATATTCAAAATCCCAGAAAGCAAGTAAATTATCCTGTATTTAATCAGATATCATTTCATGTCTATCAAATATTTCTAGGCCTTTACAATCTTCAATCTACACCAATCAGAGGGCTAAAACAAACAATATGATCTTCCCCAGGGATCTCAAATTCCACGTGAACTATTCCAGATTCTCTCAAATCACACGATTCCCACATGAATTAAGGATCCCATATCACAAAAACAAATCAATCTATCAACGTCGTAGAAACGAAAAAAAAAAGGGGGGGATCCAACCGACTTACGTGCAAGAATCGCCGACATTTCCGCCGCACTGGTGGAATGACATCACTGCCTGAACTTTCAGGCCGTGCTTCCTAGCCATGTCGATCAGCTCCGAGTACCCGCCCCAGTTGTACTCGCCCGGCCTCTCCCCCTCCACCAATCCCCACCACACATCCATCATTATCCCCTTCACTCCGGCGCTCTTCAGCGCCTGCAGACTCGCATTCATCGCCTTCTTCCTGTTCACCGTGTGCCCCCACGTCACGCTGTCCAGCGGCATCATCACGAAGACCGGCACCCCCTTCTGCGCCTCCTCCTCCGCAACTCCTCCCCCAACGTACTCCTTCTCATCCGTAACTAGCGGCGCAGGCGGCATCATCAAGGCCTGCGCAGCGACCGACAGATCCGACCGCACACCACCTCTCACCGGGCTCAAAGGCGGTGAAGGAGATAGCCTGTCCACCTCCGCTCCCGCTCTCTGTGAGAGAACACGAATATTCGCCGGCGTCCTCCACACCGCCGACGTAACCGTTGCAGTCGCCGGGACATCCCCGGAGACCTCTCCCGGCAGCTGGGCACCGGCAATCGCTCCGATCTGATGAGGTAAACTCATTGCCATAATACCCAATATTCCAAAATCCAAATTCCCACAAAGTGTTCAAATATTCCTGGTATCTTTTTTCTTCCTCAGATTTTTACAGCTAGCAATTCCACAGAGAAGGAAGAAAGAGCAAGTGCGTATATATAGAGATACAAGGTAATACAAAAGATAAGATTTTTAAAATGGTTAAGCCGCCACGCTCGCGACACGTGTAGACTGGGACACGTGGCGACCTACAGACGGTCCCGATTAGACGGCTGAGATTCTCTGGAGCTCACGTGAAAGGGACGGTGGATTTTAATCAAAGAGTGCAGGTTGAGGTGAGGACGTGTCAATATTTGTAGGAGAAGACATGTTTGGAGTGTAGCTTCGTAAGGCAGCTTTGGTGGCCACGGAATGAGGTTTATTTCTTTTATTTATAAATAATCATTCATTATTTTATTTTATCTTTTTTTTATTAAAATGGTAAATCTCGACTTGGGATGTGTGCAGATAATTAAATTAAACGTAATTTTTTATATAAAATATTAATATCGTTACTAAAAAAACTGTGTGCTGGAAAAGGTTTATATTTTACTTCACTCAACGGTGCTGGCAAAAATATACTGTTTTTATAACAATTCTTTTTCTTAAAGGTTTTTGTAATAATTCTGTTACAGAGTTTGTTTTGAGTGTTTTATTTTGTTATGTTAGGTTTTTGACGAAAGTATTGGTATTATGGGAAATATCATGGGTATTGATATATTTTGGACTACAAATAATTAATATAGAGATACAATATAACATGAAAAGTTGTTGTTGCGATTTTATTTCAATTAAAATTTGCTGAATCATAATTTTTAAGAGAAAATATTGTATTGATTGATTTGATTTCGAAAAAAGATTTTGATTCGAGTATGATTTGAGAAATCAATTTCAAATGACAGTCATTATAGTATGATGTATGTTATATAAACCACAATTATTATTGAAATTTGTTAACTGGAATTTATATAGAGTGAAATTTTGTCCAACCGAACAAATCAATCAATTTTTGGCTTGTATATTTGAAATTCGTCGCTTGAAACGCAATCAGGTTATAAGTGGAGGTATTTTACAAAAATTATTTTAAAAAATAACTTTTTTATTCTATAAGATGTTTCTATGTTTTTAAAGTTTGGGTGGTTTATTTTAAAATTAGCTCGAAGTAAATGACCAAAAATAATTAGGTATTATTAATCGTTCGATTTCAAATAGTATGGGTTATTCATTCACATAGCATAACCTACACAAAATAATGGAAATACTTGTTGAAAATCTTAAAATCGATTGCATTTATGTGAATGATTTTTTAATTGCAGTAGAATATTTAAAAATAACAAGCACGTTATATTTATCATAAAAAAAACATTGTTTAAGTTTTTTATTTTACGTAGTTGTGAAGTAATTGTCGGAAAAGTTTCGATATAGATGGTTACTTCAAGAATGTCAAATATATATAGCATGCAAAGTCATTGGACTAGATAGTATTTTCGACTCCTCGAAGTTAATAGCTCGATAAAACATGACAAAGTCAAATACTCCCCATATACAACGATACTGTTTTACTCATGAGTTGCATAGTTCAAAGCGAGATTTCTTTCTTGTATGTTATTACAACCGATGATGAAAAAGAATAAGTTCTCAAATGTTGTAACTATATATCATTTGTGTTTTTCTCCTATGTTTCCTCGATATACTAAAAAAATTAAATTATGACTGTTATCCATACCGTTTAATGGGAAAAAAGATATAAAAAATCAAAACATTTGTTTATTGGTAAATTTTTCTAGATAAAATAGGTTGTTCGAATAAATAGTCTTTCAGGAAAAAAAATGGTTCTTTCTGATAATGAGTTTCTTGCAGATAGAAATAGTTTTTTCGATAAACTTGATTCTTTTGGATAAAATATTTTTTCTGGATACTATAAGAAATTCATCGCTTTAATGATTTACAATCAAGAAGTTTACCAGATCAAAAAGTTTACACGCTCAATAAAACTTAAGTGGATAATGCTTCACGGTCGTTGAATAAGGAAATTCACAATCTTCAATGGATAATAAATAAGATTTCCATCCAGATAAAGGAAAAGTGTTTAATCATTTTTTTTAAATCTAAAATACATGTTAAATAACTAATATTAATGGTCCTACGGTGACCAAACATAAAATTCTAAGCCGTCTAATTCAATATATTTGAGTTATTGCACAGTTAACATCGGGTTAGTTTTCACAAGTAGGAAATCTCTTCTGTCTTTTTATTGAGAAACGAATTGAGAAATATAATTATCTCAATCGGAAAAATTATATGGTTTCATTTGCTCCCACTTATTTATTTCCTGTTTCTTAAAAAAAGTAATATTTTGCTGTTACTTTTTGTTATTTTCCAAATTGTATGAGTCTATTTAATGTGATAGTTTCTACACGAAAACACAAAAAACATTCCAATAATATATAGGATGCGATATGGAGAAACTGGGCGATTTTTAATGATCGTATGTTTAAAAAAATTTTATTGATCGAATTGCAATATAATAATCTCTACAAATTTACAAGCCCGTGAAAGAAAACAGCAGAGTTTGCGATTTAAACCTAGCTACAATGACACTCTGATATATTTTATAACTAAAAGTTACATATATATATATATATATATTATCTTCGGTGAACGTACGTGTGAACGATCACAGAAACCTGGTATCGTGTTTTAGCATGTTTTGTATGAGCTTACCACATGTGCTCAAACACGATATCGGGTTTCTGTTATCGTTCATGCAGTATATATATATATATAAAGTTGATGTGCTGGGCGCCCACAATGGGCGTCTGTGTGGACGCCTGAGATGCTCAGTCAAACATCTCATGAAATTGCTACGATGTTCATGAGATATTCGGCTGAGCATCTCAGGCGCCCACACAGACGCCTATTGTGGGCGCCCATAATATCGGCACTATATATATATATATATATAAGCGATTAGCATTTATTATGAATTAAAAGATGCTTTCAAATTTCAAATGAAATGCGATGTCGGATTACTCACCTTTGATCATGTCATCTCGAAACTCAAGGATGAGCATGTCACCTCGGGATATAGAGGATCGAACAATTTTTTGGACACCCGATCACACTCTATTAATTTCAATAATCACGTCTCTAACCGCACACTATGAGTACATATGAATTAGTCTCATACCGAAAAGTAAGACGACAATATCGTCGAGAAAATGGTTAACATTGACGGAATACTAAGCGTAAGCTCGCTCCAACATATGATGACGTGCCCGTAGCTCCTCTATAAAAGCTCATGTATGCATCAATTCACAAACTAACAAGCTCTTAAGTTTATCTATATTCTTACTTTCTCTTCCGATACTCGATCTTACTTAAGCATCGGACGGGTTTTGTCGAAAACATTTTCGACTTTCTCTAACTCATTTATGTTGTTGTAGGTGATCTATCACAACATATTCCTATACATTCAATTCACGCAGTTTATTGCGAGGAAAGACCTCCCGATCTTGTGGCCGTTTATCAGATGATTAAAAATTCGACTACATCAAAATGAGTTTTAAATTAAATTAAAACCAGATAATAATATTTCTATATTGTGAGTCGCTCGATTTTCACAAATTAAAATACAATATTTATACATATTTGATCGAGTAGCTCGTTTAAAACAAATAAAGTACTCGATGTTTGAAGCAAACCAGTGACGTATATCTTAGAAAAAGATTTTATGGTGAATCTGAATCTGATACGAGGAGTTGAAATCATGAAATATGATTTCATATTCATTTGCTTGTTTGGATGAATCCTAACCTATGTTCAAATACATTCTCCATTAATTTAGGTAAATGTTAAATATCAAATATTGAAGCGTCGGAAATATTTGTAATCACAGATTCAATTTCAAATCCTTACCTAACTCAAATACTTATATTTAATGCAACCTTGCACGAGGATAAACATCTCCTCCAGTGGATTTTAAATACATCTCATTTGTTTGAACGATCTTGAAATCCATATGTCTGATTTCTCTAAAACGAAGTTGATGTAGCCAAATAGTTCAGCCGACGAGCCGCTACCACGTCGAGGACCTCGGGGACGTCGGACGTCGGGGATTGGAGAACACGTGCGTATTCCTACAACCAACGAACACTTGTCAAAGGGCGCCGGAGATGTGTCCGGCGAAGCCCCTCCGATGCTTAAGTCAGCCGTGTACGAGAGTAAAATGAGAGGAATATAAGCTGTGTGCGAGGGAGTGCAATAATAAGTGAATGAATCTAAGAGAACAAAACCTGGGGGTATTTATAGAGGGGCTGGGCAGATGAGCCGTCTCGTTGGCACGTTCTGTCGAGACGTGGGTGAGATCGTGCGCACGTCTTCCGCATAATACGACCCACGTTCTCCGCCTTTTGCGGAAGTGCTTTAACACATCGGGTTGGGGTCCTCGGGAGAGGTCTCGAACTTATATTGTCTCCTCTCTTTTCCGTAATAAATGAGCTCGGGCGCTTCCCGAGCGTATGGCAAGGTCTCGACGACAATCCCGAGCTCCGAGCTCCGAGCTCCGAGATCTACGCGTGCCTCTTGATTGCTTTGGTCCTTGATGATGTAGGTAGAGTCGATGCTTAATCTTCGGGACCCGAGCTACTAATGGGGGGCATCAGGAGTATCCCCCGCGCTAGTCCTAGACGAAGAATTGAAGTATAGGAGTACCTGTAGTTGAGGTCGGGACCCGAGGTGGGACCTGCAATGGTGAAGGAATCCACGACCCGCAAGGCCTCGTATGGTAGTTGCCAAGAGATTCTCCATGATCGGGATGACTGAGGCTCGGGGTTTAATGTGAATTTTGTGTTTTCTGAAGAAAACCACGATCCGTGTACCAATGTTTCTCCACCATTGATAAGATCTTCATCGAGCGGTCAGGATGAAGGCATCCTGACATCCGAAGGGACTGTCCCTGACACCCGAAGTGACCGTTGAGCCAATCGAGGTGACCGTTGAGCTTCCCAAGATGATCTGGATCGTTGAGAGGCATGCGATCGGACGGTTGAGATCAACCTCCCCATTCCTATAAATACTTCAACTCCACCTCTCATTTCTCACTTTCGCTTCTCAATATTTTGCTTCTCTGCCCAGATATTCTCTCGCTCCCGATCTCAAACTCTGCCGTCCCGATTTCTTAATCTCAAACCTCAGTAAGTTTTCTCTTTGCACGATGTCTTCCCCTTCTACTAGCCGAGTGGGTAGTGCTGCTGAGTCTATAGATAGTGCATCTCCAATTAGCCAGGCGGGGGAGCCTTGGCTTCCCGAGCCAGAGGAACTCCCGACCACCCCTTGGTATGAGGAGAAAGCCTCTACTTTAAGGTTATCCGACATACCCATCATCAAGGACAAGGGGGGGATGATGGGAAAATTCGAGGTAGTCATTCCCCATCCCGACGAGAGGGCTCATCGTCCTCCACCAGGGTTTCACACTTTTTACATGAACCAGATAGAGATGGGCCTCCGGTTTCCAATCCCGAGGTTCATTGCTGCCTTCTGCCGTCACATTTCACTAAGCCCGAGCCAGCTAGCCCCGAACTCCTATAGCTTTTTGCTGGCCCTGGCCGTCCTCCTTAGTTACCAAGGGATCCCTTTAATCCCCTACGTCCTCATGCAATTGGTTCAAATTAAGAGGCTCGGACCAGGGAAATTTTACCTCTCCCACAAGGGGGATCATTCTTTTATTAAGGGGAACCCGAGCTCCCATAAGGGATGGATGAGCAGGTTTTTCTACGCCAAGTATGATATGATGAGGGACCCTTGGAAGTGCGAAATACACTGGAGGGACAGCGCGGTTACCCTCGTTCCCCGAACACCCGACCGAGCCCCGAGCCTGACCCCGTTCCTCGAGGCCATGCACGGTAAGAGCTATAGTGCTCCCGAGCTGATAAGAGAAGATCTGCTGTGCTTCTACAAATTTAGCAGGAAGGGGGTTGAGCTTGTCGGGGACCTCGGTATATTTGTATCCTGCCTTAGTCGTGTTTTTATTTTTCCTTTGTGCTTCGCCCGAACTAATCTTTGCCTTTTGCAGACGAGCGAATGGGTAAAGCGGAACTGCTAAGGGCGATGCAGGAGGCGGCCGCTGCGCCCCCCAAGAAATCGACCAAGAGGAAGGCCCCTTCCATGGGCGAGAAGGAGGCTCGAGGGGAGAAAAGGAAGAAAGCGGGCGCTTCGACATCGGGAGCCCGCACTGAGGAGGCCCCCCAGCCAAAACAAGCGCCGCCGCCTTCTTCGGAGGAGGCTCTCGATGTGCCTCCTATCACTGCTGCCGTTGGGGGCCCGTCCTCGGGAAAGGGGCTCGAGCAACCCCCTCCTTTTGACCCGTCTAAGGACTCGTTGATCGAGTCCCCATGTCCGGTTGCGGCCACTAGATATATTTACAATATGGCCTCGGATCGGGATGTCAGGGTGTTGAGGAAGGCCCGCAATGCGGATGTGGTGGGTCACTTCTCGTCCCATGCGGCAGCGGTATGTCTTTCTTTCCTGAGCTCTAGCTTCCCCTCTTGTCTTAACACCGTTAACATGGTCCTCTTATCCCGTCGCAGGTCGTGGCGTGGGGGGGCGAGATGGTGAAGCGCCTCACCAAGGCCCATCAAAAGATGAACGCCTCCCGGGATCAATTTGACAAGGCTATGGGCCAGCACGCCGAGGTGCTCGCCCGACTCGAGGAGTTAGAGACTCTTCGATCTCGGGAGAAAGAGGTGGCGGAGGCCCAGAGGGAGGCGTTAGAGGCCCAGATGCTGGTGGCGAAGGAGGCGCATGAAGCCGAGAAGGCGGCTCGGGAAATGTTGGAGGCCGAGCTCGAGGAGGTCAAGTCTCGGGCGGCGCAGGACGCTGAGCGCTTGAAGCTCGAGGGAAAGGAGGAGTTCTTGAAATCTCCCGAGTTTGACACCCTTCTAGGGAAGAAAGCTGGGGGTTTCTTCAAGAACGGCTTCTTCGGTTGCGTGGCCCAATGGAGGGCCAATGGCTATCCCGAAGAAGAACATCCAGCCTCCTTCCTTAACGTGCAACAGGCCATTGCCGAGATGCCTGACGAAGAAGAGGTCCAAGAAGAGGAAGAGGAAGAAGAGGAAGGAGATGGTTCCGAGGCTACTCCCCCGAGCTCCCCCCTTTCTTAATTTTCCTTTTGTTGTACTCCACATATTTTCTGTCATATTAAATGAAATGCTACCTTTCCCGATCTCTTTTTCCTCGTAATTTATTATTGATCATGAGGCGAGTTACCCCAATGATACAAGGCTCCGACGCGAGGGACCGTAGTTAAAATCAACCAAGTGTCGACTAATAATGCGCAACCGTCCGAAGCGATCTGAGCTTAGAATCTAATAATGTAACCCGAGCCATTAATCGAACAAAAGTGATTTGAACTAATAGCCGAGCAGCATGATTCGAGCTATTCATCGGCTAAGGCACCTCGAGCTCACAATGATACGGAGTAGATCGAGTTTTTGTGCGAATGATCCGAACTCTTGTTAGTGAACAAAAATTGCCAAGCGTTGGTTTTTAGGCCCTGATTATAAAGGGGCGAGAACCTGAGCTTAGGCGAAGCTCTCGTCTTTTACCATGCGTTTGTTCACTAGGCTTGTGAATGATCATGAGTGCCGAGCTGGTCGGGCTTATGTGTTTGCGTAGAAGAGCTACGCGAGTTTGTCAGTGCGGAACTGGGCTTATGTGTCGAGCTGGTCGGGCTTATATGTTTGCGTAGAAGAGCTACGCGAGTTTGCCAGTGCGGAACTGGGCTTATGTGCCGAGCTGGTCGGGCTTATATGTTTGCATAGAAGAGCTACGCGAATTTGCCAGTACGGAACTGGGCTTATGTGCCGAGCTGGTCGGGCTTATATGTTTGTGTAGAAGAGCTACGCGAGTTTGCCAGTGCGGAACTGGGCTTATGTGCCGAGCTGGTCGGGCTTATATGTTTGCGTAGAAGAGCTACGCGAGTTTGCCAGTGCGGAACTGGGCTTACCGAGCTGGTCGGGCTTATATGCTCAGCTCGGGTCGTCACCCGAGGAACTCGATAATTGACACCATGAGTTGGGAGGAAACATCTTTTATTCCATAGAGTCATTATTACAGATAGTAGCCGAGCAAAAGATAGTTACAAGTAGCAAAGGAAAACCTATGCATAATACTTCAGAAGATGAATAACATTCCACGGCCGACGTCCTTGTTTCCCACGCGCATCCTCCAAATAATAAGCGGCGATTCCCGCTTTCCCGACCACCTTGTATGGCCCTTCCTACTTTGGATCTAGTTTCCCCCTGTCGCCTTGATATTGTATCTTCCTCCAGACGAGATCTCCCAGCTCATATTTCCGAGTTCGGACTTTCTTGTTGTAGGACTGCTCCATTCTCCTCTGATAAGCGGCTAAGCGGACTGCTGCTCGGGCTCTTTTTTCCTCTAGAAAGTCCAGCTCGAGGCCCCTTATCTCGTCATTATCCTCGGCGTACTCTATAACCCGAAGACTATCTTGCCCTATCTCGGCAGGTAGTAACGCCTCCGTGCCATATACCATGGAGAAAGGTGTCTCCCCTGTAGCAGCTCGGGCGGTTGTCCGGTAAGCCCAGAGAACGCTGGGCAACTCGTCCGCCCATCTTCCCCAAGCAGATTCCAGTCGCGCCTTAAGAGATTGCACGATGGTTCGATTCGTGACCTCGACCTGCCCATTGCTTTGAGGATAGGCCACCGAGGTGAAAACTTGCCCAATTTTCAATTCTTGACACCACGCCCGAACTTTAGCCCCGCAGAATTGTCTTCCATTATCGGATGAAGAGATGATAGTCTTCAAGGGCTCGGCGGGCTGCTTTTGAAGATTAGCATGCTTTTGACAGCCTCGACAAGATCGGACGAGGGCCGTTGAGTCTTGTTGCATAGTAGGCCAAAAGAATCCTGCCAGTGTAGCCTTCCGAGCCAGAGCTATGGCGCCGAGGTGATTTCCGCAGCATCCCTCGTGAATCTCTCTCAGGACATATTTGGCCTCGTCGGGCCCCAGGCACTTTAGCAGAGGTCGGGAAAAGACCTCTTGTATAACTTGTCATTCAAAACAACAAATCGTAAGGCTCGCCGCTTAAGTTCCCGAGCTCGCTGTGGGTTGTCGGGTACTATCCTTCGTAAGAGGTATTCCAAGATATCATGTCGCCAATCCGAGGTAAACATTCTCCCCTGATTTTGCTCGACCTGATAGACTTGCGATAGCAACTCCTTTCCTTGTACTTCCTTACCCGAGGATGGAGCAAGGGAGCTAGCCATCTTTGCGAGTTTGTCTGCTTTTTCATTGCTTTCCCGGGGTACTTGCTCCAGAATCACCTCGGAAAAAGCCTCTGTCAGTTTATTCAGCGCCTCCGCATACTTCACCATCTTTTCATTATTGATATCGAACTTCCCATTACTTTGTTGAATTACCAACTAAGAATCAGAATAAAGAAGGACCCGAGCTATTCCCATGTTTTTCGCAGCTCGGAGTCCGATGAGCAAGGCCTCGTACTCAGCTTCATTGTTGGAGGCTTTGAAATCAAGATTAATCGTCAAGCTGGTTTCTTCCCCCCAGGGGGATATCATAACTACCCCGACGCCGCTTCCCGAGGAGCAAGAAGACCCGTCAACATATACCTTCCACCTCTCCTCTTGTTCGAGTTGTACTGTTTCCGCCAAGAAATCTGCTAAGGCCTGCGCTTTGATGGCTGCCTGAGGTTTAAACTGAATATCATACTCACTGAGCTCGGTTACCCATTTAACAAGCCTTCCAGAAGCATCGGGGTGAGAGACAATTTGCCCGAGGGCGCTGTTAGTAAGCACTGTGATCGGGTGAGAGAGGAAATACGGTCTGAGGCGCCGAGCTGTAATAACCAAGGCCAGGGCCAACTTCTCCTGAGTAGTATAATTCAGCTCAGCGCCTTTCAGAGCATGGCTCACAAAATACACAGGTTGGTGTACCTGTCCTTCCTCCCGAACTAATACCGAACTTACTGCTTGTGGAGTAACGGCGAGATAAACAAATAATGGCTCCCCGAGCTCAGGCTTATTTAGAACGGGCAAGCCTTTCAAATATTCTTTCAACTCCTGAAACGCTTTTTCGCTATGTTCACTCCACTCGAACTGCTTAGCTCGGTGAAGAATTTTGAAGAAAGGAAGGCTTCGGTCAGCCGACCTTGAAATAAATCGGGAGAGAGCAGCAATTCTCCCTGTCAACCTCTGAACCTCCTGAACATTCCGGGGTGAACACATAGAAGCGAGAGCTCGTACCTTCTCAGGATTAGCTTCAATTCCCCGACGAGTCACCATATAGCCCAGGAATTTCCCTGTCCGAGCTCCAAATAAGCATTTGCTCGGGTTAAGCTTGATTTGATAATTCCGCAGGGTGCGGAAAGTCTCCTCGACGTCAGATATAAAGCAAGATTCTTCCCGAGACTTAATCAAAATATCGTCGACGTAGACTTCGACGTTCCTCCCGATCTGCTCTTTGAACACCTTATCCATCAGTCGTTGGTACGTAGCCCCTGCATTCTTAAGCCCGAAAGGCATAACCACATAGCAGAACGTTCCATCTGCGGTAATAAAACTGACCTTTCGCTGATCCTCCTCGGCCAGTGGTATCTGGTGATAACCCTGATAAGCGTCCAGGAAGCTGAGCAACTCGTGACCCGAGGTGGAGTCGACAAGTTGATCGATCCTCGGGAGAGGATAACAATCCTTGGGACAAGCTTTGTTTAGATCTCGAAAATCTACACACATCCTCCACTTCCCGGTGGCTTTCGGTACGAGGACGACATTGGACAACCAAGTCGGGAAATGTACCTCCTTGATATGACCCGCTTGCAATAGGTCCTCGACCTGACTCCTGATCACTGCGTCTTTCTCGAGCCCGAAGTGCCTCCTTTCTGAATAACAGGTCGAGAACCCGAGGAGACATTCAACCGATGCTCCATCACCTCATGCTTGACCCCCTTTAGATCAGACGGTGACCAAGCGAAAATATCCTTGTTCTCCTCCAAACAACGAACCAACTGTCCTCGCACCTCTTCGGGGAGGGATTTAGCGATTTTCACAATCCCTGCCGGGGGATCGAGGACAACTTCTTCTTCCTCATCCTCCGCAGTCAACTGAAAATCCTCCCCTACCAAGTTCACACCTCTGTCTTCCCGAGCCCTAGGATGGTCTTGAGCTCGGGACTTGGCAACCTTCTGCTCCACTCTCACCTCCTCAACATAGCATTTCCTCGCCACCTTCCGATCCCCAATGACCTCCCCT
>KV001968.1:18908-79912 GCA_001598015.1 Dorcoceras hygrometricum | reverse complement strand
ACTGTTGGTGATCCGGATCCGCCCCCCGGCGAGGCAGCGGAAAAACATAGAAATACAGCCGGGAGACGATCAATACGAATAATTCAAAACAAACTACGACATTCATAGGATGTTTTAGACGATTACCTTGCTGGCACTTGTGCCTGGCTCCAACCGTAGTTACAATAACGTCGACTCTTCTCGGTAGATTGCGGTAGATATCGCCAATCCGGTCCACGACCAGAGCCGAGACTCCTCCGTCAGCCTGCACTAGAAGCACTGACGAATTCTGCACGAACGGATTCTCCTCGTCGAGTTGGCCGGAAACAACTTTCCGCCGAGGGACGGGCGGCGGCGGCAGCGCGTGGAGGCGGCGGCGGCGGCGGCGGCGGCTTGAGAGGAGAGGAGGGGCGGCGGCCTATGAGATTAGGGTTATGGTTTTGTGCATGAGTTGTATCAAGTGTCTAGGTTAAGTCATAATCCCATATTAAATAGAATAGGTGATGGATTTGGATCCGGCCCAACGGGCCCGGGTCCAACGGATGAACATTCGTTTCATCTCCATCACCGAGACTTCACCGTAACTCCGATCGCCGATCAGATCGGACCGATCGACTCAGTTTCTGAAACTGAATACAATGATCTGAAAAACTATTTTTCAGAACCCCAGTGCAAAATGACCGTTTTGCCCCTCAACAGCGGGAAACCCCGGTTTGACCCCTGTTGACTTTTAGGAAGTCGCACTCCCCAAAATCCTCTTCTCGTGCTCAACACATTGAGCTGAGTATCCGTGCGGGAATCAACATCGCCCCATGATCCCCTAGGTATCACTGATAGTGCCTGCAAGAATCAGTTGGTCGTGGTTAACGTACAGTAAGGTCTTTCAATCCATATATCCCGATCAGATCAACGACCATTTGTAAATCGAGAGTCGCTATAGATCCGATAGCTATGCATACATCTTGGAGATCGAATAGTGACATCGCGAGTGTAACTAGGTAAACACATTTACCTAAAACACTTCTAGTACTCTGGCCAGAGATTTATACACTATTATCCCCTCAGATAGCATAGGATATCCACGCATGTCTGCGAGCGGTGAATCCTCGACAACGATGCATCGACTCCTACATGCATCGGGGTCTCACCCAATCCCGACGCCTTGTGACCCCAAGTGAGTCGGCAAACGGGTCAAAGTGAGACGCCAATCATGTAGAGTCTCAATGACGTTTCGTGTCGTGAGGACTAATCAGTACAACCAAGACCTCGGACTTATCCACTCGACAAATGGTAACCACTTGGAAAGTCCGAACGAGGGTAGTTCGATAGATCACCAGGTCACTATCTATCTGCATGCTCAGAACATCACAATGTTCCCTACCAATGAAACATGGTACTTCGCATCGCAGATACTAGTCTCGAACTCGGGCGGTCTTATCCTCATTTTGACGGCCCAATCAACTAGGAACATGTTCAGAATACACAGCGACTATTAGATGTGTTTCATGATAGCCGTCATACCCCCTATCACATCTAACATACGCTTTAGTGCATTCTAGGTCTTTACTCAACGCAATTGTAAATCATTACACACATAATGAAAGTAAAGAACGCCATATAAATAAATGCGAATATCATATATAAAGATTGTTTCATACAAGAGTCTATAAACCCACACGCCACAAGTTGGCTAGTTGGGCATCTACTCTAACAATTGAGCCATCCAAAAGAGGATAAGGACCACCCGAGTTTGAGAGTAGCATCTACGATGCGAAGTACCACGTTTCATTGATAAGGAACATAGTGATGTTCTGAGCATGCAGATGGATAGTGATCTGATGATCTATTGAACTACCCTCGTTCGAACTTTCCATGTGGTTACCATTTGTCGAGTGGATTAAGTCCGAGGTCTTGGTTGTACAGATTAGTCATTATTAATCGAAACCCCATTGAGACTCTGCATGATAGGTGCCTCACTTTGACCCATTTACCGAATCAGTTGGGGTCATCAGGTGGCGGGGTTGGGTGAGGTCCCGATGCATGTAGGATTCGATGCTTTGTTGTCGAGGATTCACCGCTCGCCCTTGTGTGTGGATATCCTATGCTATCTGAGGTGATAATAGTGTAACAAATCTCTGGCCAGAGTACTAGATGTGTTTTTGGTAAATGGGTTTACCTAGTAACACATGTGATGTCACTATTTGATCTCCAAGATGTATGCATGGTTATTGGATCTCTAGCGACTCTCGATTTCCCAATGGTCATAGATCTGATCAGGATATTTGAGTTGAAAGTACCGTACTGTATGCTAACCATGACTGACTGGTTCTTGCAAGCACTATCAGTGATACCTAGTTGATCATGGGGCGATGTTGCTAGACGCTTTACCATGATTCTATGGTTAAGTCCGAAAATGTGTTTTCAGAGTCACAAATTTTGTGAGCCCACGGCTAGTTGTATCCCTGAACCATTGATGGTCACACAAGTACTGGTTTCTCAATTCTCGTACGGATATGGTACTCAAAGTGTTGAGTATAGTATGAGGAAGGTTGGGAGTAGGACTTCCTAAAAGTAGCTAAGGGAGTAGGGCTTCCATATTTAGCTAATAAGA
The DNA here is from genome assembly GCA_001598015.1 of Dorcoceras hygrometricum. NCBI lineage: Eukaryota > Viridiplantae > Streptophyta > Magnoliopsida > Lamiales > Gesneriaceae > Dorcoceras > Dorcoceras hygrometricum. The sequence goes on along the minus strand of KV001968.1, from coordinate 77,322 downwards.
GTAAACCTATCATATATAGATTTAGTTGTTCGAAAATTTGATTTTACATCATAATGATCAGTTTTGTAAACTGAGCACATCGGTGAAATCTGATCATCGATCTGGATTATGTTGAGACCACAATCGAGGGACTCGAAACGAATGTTCTCAATTTGACTTGAACCGAATGTTCACTGTTTGAGTTGAACCGAATGTTCACTGTTTGAGTTGAACAGAATGTTCACTGTTTTGTTCAAATCAAACTCTATCCCTCAATCTATAAATATGGCAATGAGGAGACATTTTCAATAGTGAGAAAGAAAAACACCAAAAGCTATTCAGCAAACTCCTCCCTCTCCCTTCTTCCCTCGCCGTTGCCGCCGCGGCCGCCACTGTCGGAATTTGTTCCGACCATCTCGGTGAGGAGATTCCACCGTGAAATTTTGTCGGTTTTCTAGTGCAAACCGGTGAAGGAGTTGAGATTCTGGTCGTGGACCGGATTAGGCATCGATCCAGTCATTCAACCGTTGAAGTGCCAATTCCCTCGTGGAATTGGTCGAGCCAGGCGCCTAGACGCCATCAAGGTACCTTATGAACATTCTATGAATGTTTTGATTATTGTATAGGTGTATTGACCGTTCCCGGACTCCAATTTTTAAATTCTTCCGCTGTGCCCCTGGAGCGGGATCCGGATCCGCCGCTGCACCAACATTTTTAACTTAGATTCAGGTTTTTGTAAGGAAAGATGTTGGATCTACGTAGTAGATCAAATCTGTATTTTGATAAACACAAAACTTGTTCTTATGGTTCTAATGATTTAATTGAGTGCGCAGGTCTAAGCTGAAGCAGATCAGATGACGAAGAAGGTCAGAGATGGACCAGTAGTGGATGCCCAAACTGATCCAGTAGACGACATCCAAGCTGACTTAGCTCGGAGCAAGAGCAGCTTAGTAAATTAGATCAGGTCGAGCTGAAATCTGAAGAACTATACAATATAAGAAGAACTGAGCTCAGTTACGAAGTACAGATCATTTTAGTGTAGCAGATGGAGCTTTGAGTTAGAACAGTTCGGATCATCTTAGAGCGGTTTAGATGAGAACAATATAGAATCAGCTCAGAGAAGAAGTTCAGAATCAGCTAAGAGCATAACAGAATAGAATCAGTTAAGAGCATAACAGAACAGAATCAGCTCAAATCAGTTGAAGCGCAATAACAGATCAGATTAGAATCATCTTAGAGAAAAAATAGTTCAAGGATCAGAAGCAGTTCAGATCAGATTAGAAGCGCAGAGAGAATAAGATCAGCTTAGATCTTACAAGAGCAGCTCAGAGCTTAGAATAGATCAGATCGAGATATCAGCTCAGATAAGCAGCTCGGACAGAATCAGTTTAGAGTATACAGAACAGAGCAGCACAAATAGAATTAACAGAGAGACCCGATTAGCTTAGAAACGTGGATCAGCTCAGAGCTATACAGAGAAGAACGAAATCGCTGAGAGCTCTACAAAGAAGAATAAAGTAGATTAGAGCAGATGAGTACAAGAGCAGCTTAGAGAAGAAACAAAATAACTCAGAGCTGACGAACTGGAACAACACAGAACAGACTAGAACGAAACAGCTTAGAGCAGAACTAGAAAGAATGAAACATATCAGAGCTATACAAAGAAGGACGAATAGCTCAGAGCTGAAGAAAGAAGAACGAAACAGCTTAGAGCAGAATATAGCAGATAAACAAAATCAGCTTAGAGAAGAAGCACAGAAATAGTTCAGAGCTGAAAGGAAAAGAAAAAAGCAGCTCAGAGTTGTACAAAAAAGAACGAAGCAGATTGGAACATATCAGAGTAGAGCGACATAGATAAATCCAGATTTGAGCAGCGTATTCAGATCAGAGGATCAGTTCAGAGGACCAGCTCAGAGGAACAGAGTAGAAGATCAGGACAGAGCTGGTCAAGCGAGGACAAAGCTGCACTTTGTTCGAGCTTAAAGAGTTTGAATTACGCCAGAGATAAAAGAACCATTGAAAGCCAAAAGAGGAAAGAGCCTTTTTGTCACAGTCGAAGATCAGACTGTTAGGCACCAGTTATAGAAATCCTCCAACAGTCTTAATTCATCAAAGGCTGCATATTGACTGAAGATTAAGAAGAAGATAGAGCGACAATGAAAGAAAATACAACACAGGAAACATAACATGTGATACAGTGACTAAAAGCTTAAAAATTCTATCGCGTACCAAAAACCTCACTGTTCATCATCTTCTTTGTTACAACTTTGCTCCCAAAAGCTTAAAGTCATTTTTCTGGGTTGTAACCATACTCTGTAGTGTTTTGCTTATTCTGGTATAAATAAAAAACAGAGTGTCAAGAGCGAGCAAAGCTTAATAAGCTTTGAGCTGATAACTGTAAAGCAGAACAGATCGCGGGTCTGTAAACTGTCGTAGAGTCTAGGAGTTCTCACAGTTGCGGCTGTTGGGATTTGGTTATTGCAGGAGCTGTAGTAATCAAATTCTTCTTGTGAAATCTTTCATGAACAAGGAAGAAGCGAAGACGTAGGAGTTTCAGTTTCGAACTTCCATAAACAAACTCTCGCGTATATACTCAAAGCCACAGGCACGACAGCATACCCCAAAACAAACAGCGCGGCTACACAGCACACGCATAAAAGCTACAGCAACTCAGAATATTAACAACTCAGACACTATATGCATAACACAATTCAGTGCACGCATATAATGTTACAGCAACACAGCATACACACAACAAGGCTACGACAGCTCAGCCCACAGCCACTATGTTCACATGCTTATCTCAAAGCTATAAATACAAGCTCAGATTTGTACCTTGTGCAGCACAAAATACCTCTACCATGCTCATATCGTAATCTTCCTTGGAAAACATAGGAGTTTTGTTGTGAGAGATAGACATATTTAATAATTTCAAATAACACAACTGTTCACACTGAGATACCGCTCTGCTACCACTTGTTAGGATCGAAAAGAGTTGAGATATCAGATCAGGAGTTCATAGGGGGGTTGAATGAACTCCTCTCGATTTTGCGAAAACCTCTTTTTAAAAAATATCTTACAAGCTTTCAGCTTGTCTCAGAGCTGAGTTACCTGCTCGGAGAATCTCACCGTAATGTTGTCTCGAGTAACAAAAATTATTTGCACGGAAGTAACTCGATTCAACAGTGAACAGATAAGAAGGTTACAGCAACACAGCATACACACGATGATGCTACGACAGCTCATCCAACAACCACTATGTTCACGTGCTTATCTCAAAGTTGTAAATACAAGCTCAGATTCGTACCTTGCGCAGATCTTAACAAAATACCTCTACCAAGCTCATGGCTGGAAGCAGGACGTATTCACTGCTCCGCTCAAGCCTCGGCCAACAGCTCAGGCCACCAGTAGCTCATGGCAAAACCACAAGAGAGGTACTATCTGCCAAGATACCTAAGAAGTCAGCTCTGTTTAAGCTCACACAGCTCACGACCGGAGCTCTCAACTCAGAAGAACTACGACTAACAACAGAGCACTAACCAGCTCAAATGTTAACTCTAAGAATAGAAACTAACACCAGTAGAACACGATTACCTGAATCGAAGCTCAAATCGGCCTGAAATCGCGAAACACAGCTCACGCAGATTCTCTTCGATTTCCTCAGTACAGCCTCTTCCGACTCCAAAATGGTACATAAACGTAGAGCTTGACCAGGGGTTTCCAACAGAGGTACCCTCACTCAAAATGATCGATCAATCTCCGGCGATCTGGAAAATACTAGGTCGAGTGAACAGTGACCACGAGGGTTTGGAAAATATCTGTTGGAAACTCTCGGGAGAGGATAAGGAGATGTGTGGTCTAAAATGACTAAGTGTTGGTCAACGAGAGGGTATATATACTCACACTCAACAGATCACGGCTGTAGTGATTTTAGATCAGCTTAGACCTCATCACTGTAAACAGCCCGCCGTACAGCTCAGTACGCACATACAATCCAGCTCTTGCATCCAACAGCTCGCGCTCTCTACAGCCCACGCTCTCAACAGATCCCAGCTACAGTGATCCCAGATCGGCTCAAACCTTAGCACTGCATTCAGCCCAGGTAAAGCAGCTCAGCTTGTGCATTCAAATCAGCTCTCATATGTTCAGTTTTCGCACGTTGTTCAGCTCTCGCGTATGATTCAGCTTACGAACTACACTCAGCTCTCACGCAAATAGATCACGCTCTCTCCTACATAGGAGAGAAGATCAGCTCTCACCCAAATCTGACCGTCCAAACAGATCACACCAGCAGATCAGATCACACGATCTCAGCACAGGTTAAACTGCACAGTACCACCAAACAGCTTGCGCAACCTCAGGTCAGATCGCGCCCTATCAATCAGCTCATGATGCTCTATCCAGCTTAAAACATCCAAAATAGCCCGCGATGCTCTCAGCTCATAGCACCTAAACTTGGAACATCTCGTGACATGCACAGCGGCATAGCTCGCAGCATTAGCTAGATCTCGCACTGGCCAGGTTACGTGTATTGAACATTTCTCACCAAATCTAAAGCCATAAACAGCTCTCGTCCGGTCTGAAACCACGAACAGCTCTCGCCTAAGCTGTGCCTCAACATAATCTTATGCCTAAGCTGATACCACTAACCAGCACAGCACAACACGCATAATCTGATCCCTCAGCTCAGGGCACCCAGAACATCCCTAAGCTGAATCCAGCTTATGCTCTTGCAGAAAATCCCAGAGTTGTTCGCCTCTATGTTGTTGTCCCAAAACAGCTTGCGGCAGAAAACTCGATCAAGCACAACGAAGCAGTTCAGCTAAGAACTATTCCACTCAGATCAGCTCATGATCTTAGATCAGCACAAAGCATTCAAATCAGCTTTCGATTTCCAGAAATAAGCGCTATGAAAGCTTAGCTTACACAGCTCAGCTCACGCCGACCAGCTCAGGTCGCACACATCCACAACAGTTCATATCTATTAGATCAGCGCACACCATTCTGCTTAGATCACGTACGCTCTTCTCAGCTAGCAGTACATATATCAGCTTAGAGTACTCACTCAGTACTCATCACTCAGATCAGCTTGCGATTCTCTAAGTAGCTTTCGAAATCTCCAACAGCTCGCAACGTTTTCAGATTAGCTCACGCACCCAGGTCTCAAGTTACGTACTCATACCAGCTCGCGATGGTCAACCTAGCTCTCAAGGGTCAACTCAGCTTGCGACACTGCGTAACTCCCAAAGCTGCATCCAGCTTACGTCTACTTCCTAACTGTTATCAGCTCAGAGCGCTGCACTGGACTGGTTCATGCTACAGCAGTAGTAGCTCAGCTGGCAAACTCAGCACGGCTCAACACAGTACAATGCTTACCTGTCAGCTCGCACCTGATCTGGTCCAGCTCGCGTAACTACAGAGCAAGCTTCTAAGATGAATCTCTCATACTATGCGTCCCATGCCCTCCGGGCTGCAACAGATTTCCAGCAAACTCTAAACAGCTTATACTCCTGATATCAGCACAGGCCACTCGATCAGCTCGCAGCAGTGATGATCTAACATGTACCCGAAACAACTTCCACTCCTAGACTCAGCACAGGTCACTCAAACAGCTCGCACCCATGCTGGTCTAAACTAAAACCCAGCCAGCTTCCACTATCAGCTTAGCACGAACCATAGGATCAACTTGCGTCCGAGCTGATCCACCTCAGTTGATACTCTCTAAGCTGAAATAACCTCGATTAGTTAACTACTAATCTGGACTGATTAAGCCACTAATCATCTTGGCTAATCACAATCGTCACAGTGAGAGCCAATATGATGGTTTGGAAACAGGGATAGCATTAGATACCAGCTCAATCGCAAATTCCAGTTGCCGATCTGGTGGTAGACTAGTGATGTCGTCAGGGAATATTTCGGGGAATTCGTTCACTACCTCTACTTATGACAGCTTGGGTCTCCCTTATTCCATTATCGAGAATATACTAGCTAAGAATCCTTGACAACCCTTCCTTAAGCAGTTTTGGGCCTTCAAATCTGAAATCAGACAAGGAACTCTCCTACCTTGGACAACTTCAAATGAGAATTGATTTCTTAGGTGTGGTTTAACTTCTACAACCCTTCGTTTAAAATCAATGACCACTTCATGCTTGGTTAACCAATCCACACCCAAAATCAAATCAAACTCAGGCATAGGTAATACGATCAAATAGGCAAACACTAAATGCCCTTTTAGCCTAAGTTTCATGCTATGAAATACTCTATGAGTTAAAATCTCTTCTCCCGAGGGTACGGTTACACGATAACCAACTAGCAATAGTTTAGGTTGGACGGGTAATTTATTAGCAAAAGACTCCGATATAAACGAATGGGTTGCTCCTGAGTCTAACAAACCAGTAGAAGGTTGCCAGAAGTGATAATATTACCTGTAATTACTGTGGTTTCTGTATTCGTTTGTTCTGATGTCATCACGTATGCTCTGCTGGCTATAAGCTGCTTTGGTTGGAGGTAGTCCTTAGCGAAGTGGCCTGGAGCACCACACTTGTAGCACACATTCTGTCCAGCTCTACACTGACCATCATGATTCTTGTGGCATTTGGGTCAAGACGGCTTGTTGCTAATCCTGGGGACTGAGTTGAGTGGTTGAGGCTGTTGTGGTCGTTGTCCTTGGGTTTCTGCTTGGTCTTTGAATGTTTTGATGACCTCTGGTCCTAAGCTGAAAGGCCTGGCGTTTTTGTTGGCGTTCTTCTTCAATATCTTTCCATTTCAGCTCAGATCGTAGGACTTTTTTGGCTGCTGCCCTGAAATATTTAGTCTCAGCTAGCCTAACATCATGCTTAAGTGTTGGTTGCAAACCACCAACAAAATGGCGAAGCTTTTCTTCAGCATCTCAATCAGGGGAACAAATTAGCAATCCCTCTCAAACTTGCGAATGTAATCACGCACTAACATACTCCCTTACTTCAAGGTTAAAAACTCCCTCTTTAACTCAGATCGCACTTCAGCTGTGAAATACTGGTCGTAGAATACTTTCTTGAATTCTTCCCACGTGAGCGTACCCAAATCTGCAGTCAGTTTTTCTCCTTCCCACCAAATCATTTGTGTCCCCTCTTAGCATATAAATGGCACACCTGGGTCTATCCTGCTCTAATAGCTAGGTACTCGAAGATAACTTCCAAAGATTTGATCCAGCTCTCAACTGCTAGTGGATCAGTTGTACCAGTGAACTCCTGGGGTCGCTGACGTCTAAATCGTTCTTGAGGGTCCTCCGGTCTAGGCATCCTACCTGATGATCGGCCACTCCCTTGACTCGATTACTCCATAAACGCTCTAACAGCTGAGCAATCCCATCTAAGACATGGTTACTATCACCTGAGTTGGCATCTTTTGACAGGGGGTTTCTCCATCCTCTTCCTCTTCCTGATATGATCTGTAAACTTACCCAAATAAACATTACTCTACAACATCAAAATAAAACTCACAGACTGGAAAATGTGGCTCACGAGAACTGTCTCAGACTGAAAGCACGTGTTTATTTCAAGGACCATGCTCCCATACCAAGTTGTGGCACCCTAGTCCATCGCTATACTAATTAATCTCGAAAGTATGAAGGAATATATATACAACGTTTTCAAATTTTAGGATTTCGAAGAAAGCATACGATTCAGGAATGGTTTTGCAATTTTAGAGTACAATTCAGATTAGAATAATGGCATGGTACTGTTATCAGCTCGGAGAATGAAAATCGGATCGCGAGTGTAAAACAGCTCAGGGTGAGAAATCAAATCACGAGCATAAAACAGATCAGGGATTGCGATATTAAGAAGCTGAGAAAAATTATGCAAACTGATCTCACTCAAACTGGGAAATAATTAATTGTAATGAAGTTTGATACAAAAATAGATAATGGCATGTTTGTTTAACGATCAACACAACAAAAGAGATGCAATCTGAAACAACACGACATGTTTGTTTAATGATCAACACAACAAAAGAGATGAAATATGAGACAACACGGAAACGTAGGTCCATCGATAAACAATCTCCCAGTCTGCTTCAGTTCGCACCAGCCAGCTCACGCTAAACCTTCTCACCTGCAACCATGAAAGCCAGTGATCATAGGAGTTCATCAGGTAAATTCTGGTAATAACAAGTAATTTCGCGCAGACATAAGATTTAATATAAAGGAAGTAAACATTAATCATTAACTTTCTTAAAATCTGCGGTTATAAAAATAACCCATTCAATTTTTCTATATGAGATGTGGTGCGGAACTTCTCCTTAGGTTTGGTCGCTTGATCAAGATCATTTGATATCAGGTCTATGGAATACTATCGCCCATTATCATTCATGTTTGGAGGGGCACCCCGTTCATTCGACCGACATCCACACTCCCATAAGTTGACCGTCTGTTTATCTTTGCCACATGTCATAAAATTTTGAAATTACTTCTTTTTTAAACTGACAGATCACGCACACAAGCGGTTCGTTTCGTTAAAGACACCATTTTTATTTGCAAAGACTGTTGGGAGTACGACTGAATACAGCTGAAGAAATTTTGAAATCAGCTCAGAATATAAAACAGATCACGACTTAGATCATCTCTGGATAGAAAATAGATCATGACTTAGATCAGATCTGTATAGAAAACAGATCATAACTTAGATCAGCTCTGGATAGAAAACAGATCATGACTTAGATCTGGATAGAAAACAGATCACGGCATAGATCATCTCTGAATAGAAAACAGATCATGGCTGGTTGGTCAACTCAGATTAGGAAAAGTCAACACAACTCAGAAAAATCAGGCTAAATTAAGAAGGTCAAACAAAGTCAACTCAGATTAGGGCACTCAGATCAGATCGCGAGCTTAGAGTAGCTCAGAGGGGAAAATAGATCATGCGCTTGGAACAACTCAAAAGAGGAAAAGCAGATATGGGCTTAGAAACAGATCGCGAAAAGGAAACAGTCAAATGAGCTTAGAATAATGAAGTCAAATGGCAGGTTCAATTCAGCTCAGGGGTATTTCAGATCACAAGTGTAAACTGAAACAGTTCGTAGATCAAATTACGAACTGAAATCATCGAATGAATCATATTAGATTAGAATAACAACAGGGTACTGAAAATAGCTTGGAGAAGTTCAAACAGATTATCTAAGCTTATCAGATTAGAATAGAGTTCTAACTAGACCAGATTTGCCTATCATCTCAGAACCCCATCCTTAGCCATCCAGTATGACATAATAACTGGAAACACTCGGAGAACTTTACTTTGAAGCTACTTTTGTACATCACAGAAATTTAAAGAGACGACAGCTCAGACTGTCACAGAAGCTCTGTAGTTAAACATAAAAGAAATTAAAACCTTAATCTGAACCCGCTACAAGAGTACAGATCCGAACCCACTACAAGCGTACATATCATAGTATCATTTGACAAAACATTAAACGCTACTCAGAACTCAAAAATAGAACGCAAGAATAGAACATACAGAAGCAACAAGAAATTGCCTCAAATCTGAACGAGAGCTTGCAAAGAATAGCTCCGGCTTTGAATCTTCCTCAAGTACAATCGAAAAGTTTTAGAAAACTAAAGGAGAAGGACTTCGGTTGGATTCTATCTTGAGAGAACTTTTAGCGCCTCAAAATGGTTAACAATGATGAAAGATGATGTGTAGTAGGTTTTAAAGTACTACACAGGTATGAGCTCCTACCAACCGAAATAATTTTTTGAAAATATTTTCTTTTTTTTAAAACATGAATCATGCTTGGGTTCATTCTTCCCGGAAACCGGCAATGCTTAAATCGAAGAATCTGCTCAAACGAAATCTGAAATGTTAAACACAAAATAACATTTTAACCCTTCAAAACAAATTAAATAACTCGTGGATTTAGAGCTCTCGAACTGATATAAGCTATTCTGATTAGATCTGCTTAATATAGCTGAGTTGTCCGTATTCAACTTGACCTGATCTGAACTGAACGAAACTTGATGTTAGCTCTGGCTTGATCTATTTGTTTGTTGTCCGATCTGATTTGTCTTAAACTTGGTTTATTTTTGTTTTCACCAAAACTTATGAAATCCAACAACAATTAACAATTACTAAAAGAACATATGAACATGGAGTGTCACACAAACAGTCCCTAAATCTTAGCTAAAACTCTCCCAACTCATTTAAAGTCAAGAAAGTTATAGGCCCTATGGACTCCAAATACATTTCATATTGGACTCACATTCATTACGAGAATTTAATGAAGATCAAAAAATTTATTCTATGATCCATTTTGCAAATGTTAGATATTTTCTCATCTTGTATCAATTCCCTTCGATTTCAATTTTCTTTTCAACCCTAGAAGTACTAGAAAATTCATTTAAGCACATAAATATTACATTAGTAAAGTACTATGAAAAATCATACAATATAATATATCACTTAAAAATAGTTTTTAATATGTGTAAAAGATTCAGGAGGTATTTAATTAGTTTTCGGGATTTAACAATGACAACCGCGTAGGCGGCGTAGACCAAAGTAGGAAGATGTGGGAGGATATATGTATGTACATGTATATTCATGTCTACTTCCAGTTCCACCATGATTACAAATTAGAATTCAAATGACCCACTTTTCTTATCTCACAAAATAAATTACAAATATGAGTTTAAATTATTTTTATATATAACCATACAACACGAATATATGAGATGTACACTCACACAACGAATATACTAGTACTAGCTAGTATTAGCTAAAAAGTAGAGATGTGAAAAGTATTACAAATATAATTGTCTGAATGGTTCAACTGCTCCAACTCGTTTAAATTTGAACATATTTTTCAAGTTTTAACGGGTACGAACTGATTAAGTATTTTAAATTTAAAATGTTGAGTCCATGTATCCCAGTAGACCTAAACTAATACTGGAATAATTGTGGTTCACTGATTCAACACTTCAAGTAATAATAAAAATAAATTTATAAAAGACTATAAATTATTTTTCTGACCTTCTGGTCAACTTCTAGTTATTCATGTCCCCTTCCCCATTATATGCAGCCAATAAATATATCTAGTTTTCTTCCTATTAGAGCTGAAGCCAAGATCCCAGTTTTAGGTCTGTTTTCTTTTCTCAATTCTTATATGATTTCTTCTCTGAATTCTTATATTTAATTTAATAATCCCACGTATTTATAAATGAAAATAAATTTATATATATGTTATTGTGCATTTTGCAGTTCAATGGTAGAAATCACCGGGCATCCGCTCTACAGCTGCAGAAAGTGCAGGAACCCTGTTGCTCTGGCCGCTGATCTCCTTTCCAAAAATTTTGTTGTAAGTTCCAAGATTGTTTTCAGCTTACTCTACCTTTTCAGGAGTGTATATACAGACATATATATATTCCAAAATCCAAAGTCTTTCCTATTGTAGTAGGATGATGCATAGGTGGGGATATCTACTCTAGCAATTCAGAAATAGTATTCTTGTTTATTTCGACGATTTTATAAAACTACAAGGTAAAACAATAAACCTGGTATTTTTCGTTGCTCAGTTTTGATTTTGATCATGTAATTAGTCAAAATCTAGTTTCAATTAACTTTGTCTTTTGCTATACTTGACACATTATCGATTTTTCGGTGTGATGTCACCCATACTATATCACATGACCACATCTGGGAACAAAGTCTAGACCTTGCGTGGTTAATTCTAAAAACTTAAATATGACAATTAAGATGATGAAGATCAAAACTAAAACATAAATATGACAATTAAAATGATGGAAATAAAATTAAACAGGATCTTAACTCCCTCTATCTGATCTAGAATTTATTTGTTATTTGTTTCAAGGCAACCAGTGGGCAAGCTTATCTATTCGGTCACGCGATGAATATAGTGATAGGGCCAAAGGAGGAAAGGAAACTTATTAGTGGCTATTTCACAGTGGCTAATATATTTTGCAGTAAATGCAATGAGGAGATGGGTTGGATTTATATTCGAGCTTTTGAAGCGACACAACGATATAAAGAGGGGAAATGTATTTTGGAGAAAGCAAAACTTATGAAAGAATACTGAGGAAAGTGGGCCTGATCGATGTTTTATGTGATATATTGAAACGTTTGTGAGTATAATAAATCTTTATATGACTGACACAAATATCGATGATATATGTTTTTCAAATGTTCGTATGGAGGGCTTTTTTTCATTTTTATATGCTGCCGTGGTAGGTTTTTTCCTTCTTTTTTTAATGTTTAATTAGTTGATTTATCAAATAGAAGTGGGAATTTTTTTAACTGATCAATGTAACTAGTATTAATGTCGACACCCGAATCCACGGGATCACGGATTTGGAGTGAATTAAGATTTGAAAATAAAAAGAAGGGCTAAACGGCAATTCGTTATAATCTGTATTTCTTATAACATGGAAAAATTTCGAAACACATCACAAAACAGACATACACACATTCGGCGCCAAATACTGAAATTTTGCTGAACATAGATTTCAAATATATATATGTGCTGCAAATGCGATATTACAAGATCTGAAATTTTATATGAATTTACTAATGTTGCAACAGATCTAATACAGATGTCTAAGATAAAGGACAGTAACATCTAAGATACGGAAAACGCTGTCCATAGATAAACACTTCACCACCCAGCTGTCTCAGCTTCCACCTTCCGCTTTCCCCCTTACTGTCTCACCTGCACCATTTTAAAAGCTAATGAGCCTAGGAGCTCAGCAAGTAAAATTTGAGTAAATACAAAGTCATTTAACGCAGGCAGCATCTGAACATTTACATAACTGAGTTTAAAGGAAAGCTCTCCTTAGGTCCGTTGTGCACTTGATCAAATGACTTCTGATATCAGTTCGTAGCATATAGCTCATTGTGAAAGGGCAATCGACACTCTCGACGACTGCTCACCCTTCCTTTATGAAAGGGCAACTGACATATGGACAGTTGCTCACCCTTCCTTTATGATCGTCTGTTATCTATGCCATAAATCCTTTAAAGATAAACTTTCGTTCCTTAAACTCTTGTCTTTCTTTGAAATCTTACTGGGTTCGCTTCTTTTAAAACTTGTTTTCCATTTTAAAACTTACTGAGTATCAGATTTGACTACTGGAAAATGATCGCTGAAATGCGAACAGATTTCTCTAAAGAAAACTATACTGGAAAGCAAAACAGATCTCGCTTGTGAAAAATACATAACCAACGTTAAAACAGATGTCGTTGGTCAACTCAGATATCAACGCAGGAATAGTGTTTGAAAAAGAAACAGATGTCTGATTATAGAATAGTAAAACTAGCGTGAAACAGATGTCCAACAGAATAGTGTTTAGGAGTAAAACAACTGCGATTTAGTCAACTCAGATGTCAACGCAACTAAGTTGGTCAACTCAGATGTCAATGAATAAACGTAAGCAACTCAACAATGAAGTATTTAATACTATGAAATCTGACCAAAATCTGATGTGTAGTGAAAACACTCGCTGAAATGAAAACTGCTGATTTAAACACAAAATTTAGTCACTAACATAGGAACCAAAATCTGACTAAGAATTTGGTGCTGCAACATCGCGAACGACATCTACGATACCAATTTTGCCTATCAAACCAGACTTAGCTTCTGATTCGACTAGCATCACCGATTACATAGAGTCAAATTCAGATGTTACCATTCACCAGAATAAAGAACATTCATAAACATATTTGACTCAAATCTGAACTCCTCAGTACTTTTAAACATCTTTAACTTTCTTAAAAACATTCTGAAAAATTTTGGAAGCAGAAGTGAAACATACTAAACCTCTAAATTTTTTTTTTAAGCCGACGTGGAATAACATCTAATAAAAGCTATAAATAATGAAACATAAACTTCAAGCATTTAAAATAACGTCTCCACATTCGATAAAACGACTGCAAAATTCCTTAATCCACGTCTCACAAGCTAATCATAAAAATCAGAGTATTCAAAAACTGTTTGCGGAAAAACTGAACATGTTTAAAAGCAAATAACATGAAATAACTAAGCGGTCACGGGGTAACAGCCGCAGCGGAGCATCAGACGTCCTCACCGCCGGTCGGAGTAATATCATCAACATTATCATGCTCACCTGCACCATATAAACCTAGTGAGCTTAAAGGCCCAGCATGCTATATCCGCTAATAACAAGGTACATATAATAAAATCACATACAAGGACATAAGTGTATGGACATAATTTTCATGACATGCGTGCATTAAAAGATCTTAAACGTTAAATCATGCTGTAGTCGTACATAAATCATCATAACATATATGCTAAGGCACAGCATAATACATAACATAACTTAAAAGAACATGTGAGTCGTATCCATGAAGTGAGAGCCGTTAAATTCGATTGATCAATCTATAAACCAACGTACGTGGCGGTGTGGTTCACCCGACCTTACCTCGGGATCCCTATATGTCACACCTCTATGCTGCCACTTCACCCCGATGTTGCACGAGGATCCATAAGCTCATTATCATTATACATTAACAGGGGATCCCCGGGCCCGCGATGTTGCACGAGGATCCATAAGCTCATTATCATTATACATTAACAGGGGATCCCCGGGCCCGGATATCCGGCTAACTCCCATCGTTACTTTGCCCCACAACACTTCAATTCCTCAAAAACATTTTCATTCATGCCTTAACATAATTTAAACTTTCATGATGCATGCGTTTCATAAAAATCATGCAACTTTAAAACATTGGTCCATTAATATATGCTAATTTTCTTAAAACATTACATACTTAAATACATAGCATGATACATATAACATTAAAAAGTATATTCATGGGTCTATGCATTATTTTCTTCGGCCCGGTCAAGGACTGGCTCAAGCGACTGGCCCACTAATTCTAAGCTCCAAAGCCTCAACTCAAACTTAGAACAATCCTAAGCCCAACTCATCTTGATCCAACAACTAAGAACAAACCATTTTTAAAATCATTTGAAGGACTCGGCCCAATATCGTTAAAAAGGCTTAAAATTTCATTAAAATAAATATTGGCCCAAAGTCCACTAATTTGGCTAAAAACCCAATTTAATTAAAAATTCCAGAAACTTAAAATAGATTTTGACTAAAAATCGTTGACCCAAAAATAATTTTGACTCGAACTAATTTTAACTTAAAAGTTGACTTGACCCGGTAAAAACGACCCGGACTTTAAAAAATAAAATTACCCGGCCCAAAAATAAAATAAATCGGACCAGACTTAAAATATTCAACTCGAGACTCGAAGAACCGGTTCAGCCCAATCGAACCAGCTGGTTCAATTGGACCAAAACAGCCCACTACAAACCCTAAACCCCAAAACACACACTGGTTCATGCAGGGCAGCGACCAGCCACCAGTCATCACGCTCGACCTCCCTGATCCGGCCACCATGGCCAGAGCCCTTCTTGCTAGACCACCCCCAGGTCCAGGTGGTTCTAACGTGACCAACCTTGCCTCAAACCGTGGCCTAACCAGGGAGAAACAGTCGCTTCAAGTGGACGCACCAGCCATGTTGTTCCGTCGCGACCACCTGATGGTATCAGCGATCGTTCTCTCTACTCCGGCCACCACTGCCGGAGCCATTCTGGCTGGACCACCCCCCAGGTCCAGGCGGTTCCAACGAGACCAACCACGCCCCAACCGAGCTCGCACGAAAGAGAACGAACGCTGGGAAGGAGACGCACGTGACATGCACAAACACACACTGCGCGGTGTGCGACATCAAGCCATTGGTTCGACCACAATTCCACCACATAGAACCACGACAAGCCACTCCTAGGACCACCATGAACCACTTAAGAACGAGCCAAGACACCCCTCAAGCAGCCCATGAACCGAAGCCATGCAAAAAGGATTAAAATCGTGAGGTGCACATATGAGTACATGCATGATCATGAACATAAACCTTAAGATCTGAAACATTCACATAAAATTCATGCATAATATTTGTAAAAACAGTGTAATATGATCTATATGGTGAGAAAAGAAAGAATATAACATGCCTTGATTGATAGAGAAGCGAAAATACGTGATACCGGGGCGGAGGACAATGGAGAAGACCACACCTTGAGTTCCAATAGAAAAACTTGCAAATTTTCGGCCACCAAGGGGAGGATGGGGGCTGAAGTTGGCTGATGAGAGGAGAGGCTAGGGTAATTTTCTAAATTAGGGTGAAAGGTGCATGAAAAGTGTACTAAAAAGCCCTTCTACCTTGTTTTATTTAAAGAAATAGAAGCCCATTAATAATACTAGCCCTCCTCTACTTAAAAAGGCTTAAAAATGTTTAAAATTCAGACTTCAAGCCTTTAATTTTCGTAATATAGGGCCTCTAAAATTTAAAAGTGTAGTAAAAGTCATAAAAATGGCCCGTATAGGCGAAAAACGGGTCCCCCTCGGTAATCGTGCATAAAATCTCATTTTTTTGGAAATTGTGCATAAAATAAAAATATTTTGCTTTAAAATATGTCTAAGGGCTAAAACATTTAAATATTTTCGATTTGGTCGTCTCCGAACTCGTCCCCGCTTATCGATTTCAAACCGTACCGTAAAGCGATATGCACACGTAACACATAAAATCATCATATAAACACTTGAATGACATGCAAATCATATTAACATAAGGTTTTCCTCCTAGTCATGCATTCAATTCACGTAATTAGGATTTCCGGACGTTACAACTCTCCCCCCTTATAGAAATTTCGTCCCCGAAATTGAGTTACGTACCGAAAAGCTCTGAATAGCGCGTCCGCATATCGGCCTCGGTCTCCCAGGTAGCCTCATCTACCGAGTGATTCTGCCACCGGACCTTGACCATCGGAATCCTCCGCGCTCTAAGCCTGCGCTCCTCTCGCGCTAAGATCTGAACTGGTCGCTCCTCAAAAGATAAGTCTGGTGCCAACTGGAGCGGCTCAAAATCCAACACATGAGATGGGTTCGGGACGTACTTCCGTAGCATCGAGATATGGAACACGTTGTGCTCTGCTGACAGACTGGGTGGTAATGCTACGCGGTATGCTAACGTACCAACCCTCTCCAAGATCTCAAACGGTCTAATGAATCTCGGACTGAGCTTGCCTCTCCGGCCGAAGTGCATCACGCCCTTCATAGGCGATATCCTCACAAATACATGGTCCCCTACTGCCAACTCCAGATATCGTCATCTACGATCGGCATAACTCTTTTGACGACTCTAAGCTGTCCTCATCCGATCTCGTATCCTGGTCGCAATCTTAGCTGTCTGCTGTACCATCTCTGGCCCAGTCAAAATCCTCTCGCCAACCTCATCCCAATGCACGGGAGACCTGCACCTCCTCCCGAACAAAGCCTCATAAGGAGCCATCCCAATCGATGCCTGAAAACTGTTGTTGTACGTGAATTCTACCAAGGGCAACCTAGAATCCCACGCACTCTGAAAATCTATCACGCAGGCTCTCAGTAAATCCTCTAGAATCTGGATGACTCTCTCCGAATGTCCGTCTGTTTGCGGGTGAAAAGCCGTACTGAATGATAGCTTGGTCTCCAATGCAGCATGTAAGCTCCTCCAAAACGCAGACGTAAACCTGGAATCCCTATCTGACACAATAGAGACTGGTATGCCATGCAGCCTGACAATCTCTCTAATGTATAGCTCTGCATACTGAGTCAATGTGAAAGTGGTCTTCACCGGTAGGAAGTGTGCGGACTTGGTGAGTCGATCCACAATCACCCAAATCGCCGTAAAGCCTCTGGGACTCCTGCTGAATGATAGCTTGGTCTCCAATGCAGCATGTAAGCTCCTCCAAAACGCAGACGTAAACCTGGAATCCCTATCTGACACAATAGGGACTGGTATGCCATGCAGCCTGACAATCTCTCTAATGTATAGCTCTGCATACTGAGTCAATGTGAAAGTGGTCTTCACCGGTAGGAAGTGTGCGGACTTGGTGAGTCGATCCACAATCACCCAAATCGCCGTAAAGCCTCTGGGACTCCTGGGTAAACCAACCACAAAGTCCATCGTGATGTTCTCCCATTTCCACTCAGGGATAGGGAGTGGCTGTAGTAACCCTGCTGGTCTCTGGTGCTCTGCCTTGACCTGCTGACAGGTCAAATACTCTGATACAAATCGTCCGATATCCCTCTTCATCCTTGGCCACCAGTAAAGTGTCTGCAAATCTCTATACATCTTCATAATCCCTGGGTGAATGTAATACGTCGATGCATGGACCTCTGATAAGATCTCAGCTCTCAACTGCTCAGTATTGGGTACCCACATGCAACCCCTGAAACGAGTAATCCCATCCTCGACTGTGTACAAACCTCGTCCTCTAGCCTCACCTCTCTGTCTCCACTGCTGTAACTACTCATCTGCAGCCTGGCCGTCCCTAATCCGATCTCGAAGAGTCGGCTGAACTGTGAGCGCTGCGAGGCTAGGCGCACAGCCTCCTGAATAAAACTCCAACCCAAATCTCTGAATCTCGGTCTCCAGTGGTCGCTCAACTGATAAACACGCCACCACTGAAGTCTTCCGGCTCAAAGCGTCTGCTATCACATTAACCTTACCCGGATGGTAGCTAATGTCACAGTCATAGTCCTTCACCAACTCTAGCCATCTGCGCTGCCTCATATTCAGATCCTTCTGGGTGAAGAAGTGCTTAAGGCTCTTATGGTCGGTGAAAATCTGACACTTCTCGCCGTACAAATAGTGTCTCCAATTCTTCAGTGCGAACACTACTGCTGCAAGCTCCAGATCGTGCGTCGGATAGTTCTGATCATAACTTCAGCTGTCTCGACGCATATGCAATAACCTTACCTCCCTACATCAGAACTGCACCCAATCCTATCAAAGAAGCATCTGTATAGACCACAAACTCCTCGTGGTCCACTGGCATCGCTAACACTGGTGCTGAAGTAAGGGACTCCTTCAGCTGATCAAAGCTCCTCTGACAGTCGGTACTCCACACATACTTCGAATTCTTCTTGGTCAAGGCTGTCAAGGGCACTGAAATAGAGGAGAAGCCCTTGATGAATTTGCGATAATCATCAGAACTGCACCCAATCCTATCAAAGAAGCATCTGTATAGACCACAAACTCCTCGTGGTCCACTGGCATCGCTAACACTGGTGCTGAAGTAAGGGACTCCTTCAGCTGATCAAAGCTCCTCTGACAGTCGGTACTCCACACATACTTCGAATTCTTCTTGGTCAAGGCTGTCAAGGGCACTGAAATAGAGGAGAAGCCCTTGATGAATTTGCGATAATAATCTGCCAAGCCCAAGAAACTACGAATCTCCGCTGCATTCTTCGGAATCCCTCAGTTCTGCACTGCTTCCACCTTCGATGGGTCAACAGAAATCCCATCTCGACACAATATGTCCTAAGAAAGCCACCTGCTCTAGCCAAAACTCGCACTTGCTGAATTTGGCATATAACTTGTACTCCCTTAAAGTCTGCAAAGCTGTCTGTAAGTGCTGTCTATGCTCCTCAAAGCTCCTCGAATAGATCAGAATGTCGTCAATGAACACGATGATGAACTGGTCTAGATACTGCCTGAATACTCTGTTCATCAGATCCATAAAAATCGTTGGGGCGTTCGTCAGACCAAACGGCATCACCAAGAACTCGTAATGGCCGTAGCGTGTCCGAAAAGTAGTCTTGGACACGTCCTCCTCTCTAACTCTCAGCTGATGATAGCCAGATCTCAGATCAATCTTCGAGAACACTGAAGCTCCCTACAACTGATCGAATAAATCCTCAATCCTCGGGAGTGGATATTTGTTCTTCACGGTAACTCTTTTCAACTCCCGGTAGTCAATACACAACCTCATGCTACCATCCTTCTTCTTTACAAACAGAACTGGAGCGCCCCATGGAGAAAAACTAGGGCGGATGAACCCCTTATCCAACAACTCCTGAATCTGCTCCTTCAACTCCTTCATCTCGGTAGGAGCTAAACGATACGGTGCCTTAGAGATAGGCACGGTACCTGGCATCAGCTCAATCGAAAACTCCACCTCTCTCTCCGATGGAACTTCTGCGACCTCGTCGGGGAATACATCTGCAAAATCCCTGACTACCTCCACATCAGACAACGAAGGGCCTGCTGAATCTCCTGAAGCAGTAACACTGGCCAAGAACGCCTGACATCCATGCTCAACCAGCTTCCTGGCCTGTAAGAAGGATATGAATCTAGGCTTCCGCTGTCTCCTCGCTGCCTCAAAAATGAAGGCCTCCTGCCCTGGAGGTCTGATAGAAATCGTCCGCCTCTGACAATCAATCACTGCCCCGAACTCTGTCAGCCAATCCATGCCTAGGATGAGATCGAACCCCGACATCGGCAACACCACTAAATCTGCTTGGACTGCATGATCCTGGAACATCATCGTCAATCCCTGAACCACACTGGTCGTCGTCGACTCCTCTCCTAACGGGACCATCACTGCAAGAGCCATACCCAAGCTCTCTGGTGTAATACCCATCCTCTGCGTGAGTGCACTCGAAATAAACGAGTGGGTCGCCCCTAAGTCTAGTAATGCAAGGGTAGTAACACCAAGCACATGAATCTCGCCTGAAACGGACACAACACACAGGCACGCGCTTACAGTCACACTAGTTCCCAAGAGCAGTTTAGATACCTAAAACAGTTCTAAGTTCTCTAGTCCTATCCGTCAAATTTCTCAAGACAAGCCCTAGAGGTCCTACAGTTCTACTTAGGTTCCACTCCTCAGCAACTAGCGGGTCTGTAGTCCCCGCAAACTCCTTGGGTCCCTGCTTGTAGCACCTCTCTGCGAAATCCTCCTCATGCGACTTCTCAGAATGCTTCGACTGCCTCTATAGGATCCTGGTGATCCCGGCTAGCATGCTCACGCTAGCCCTCTAATAAGGCTTCAACTGCGGAGGTGAGGAGGAGGTGCATCATCATCCTGCTGCTGCTCTCTGTTGCGACGGAGAGGCATTGTTCTGGTACACCAAAGCCTTATAACGTAAATCTAAGTGCATGACTAGGCGTCTAACCCTTAAAATCTAAGGTGAAGATAACATGCAGCATGCAACATAAACATAAATCGTAAAATAAAACTCACAGACTGGCAGTGCGACCTCCGAGCTCCACGCAGCAGGCTAGTACCCCACCAGAACCACCGCTCTGATACCAAGTTGAAACATACTAAACCTCTAAAATTTTTTTTTAAGCCGACGTGGAATAACATCTAATAAAAGCTATAAATAATGAAACATAAACTTCAAGCATTTAAAATAACGTCTCCACATTCGATAAAACGACTGAAAAATTCCTTAATCCACGTCTCACAAGCTAATCATAAAAATCAGAGTATTCAAAAACTGTTTGCGAAAAAACTGAACATGTTTAAAAGCAAATAACATGAAATAACTAAGCGGTCACGGGGTAACAGCCGCAGCGGAGCATCAGACGTCCTCACCGCCGGTTGGAGTAATATCATCAACATTATCATGCTCACCTGTACCATATAACCCTAGTGAGCCTAAAGGCCCAGCATGCTATATCCGCTAATAACAAGGTACATATAATAAAACCACATACAAGCACATAAGTGTATGTACATAATTTTCATGACATGCGTGCATTAAAAGATCTTAAACGTTAAATCATGATGTAGTCGTACATAAATCATCATAACATATATGTTAAGGCACATCATAATACATAACATAACTTAAAAGAACATGTGAGTCGTATCCATGAAGTGAGAGCCGTTAAATTCGATTGATCAATCTATAAACCAACGTACGTGGCGGTATGGTTCACCCGACCTTACCTCGGGATCCCTATATGTCACACCTCTATGCTGCCACTTCACCCCGATGTCACACGAGGATCCATAAGCTCACTATCATTATACATTAACAGGGGATCCCCGGGCCCGGCTAACTCCAATCGTTACTTTGCCCCACAACACTTCAATTCCTCAAAAACATTTTCATTCATGCCTTAACATAATTTAAACTTTCATGATGCATGCGTTTCATAAAAATCATGCAACTTTAAAACCTTGGCCCATCAATATATGCTAATTTTCTTAAAACATTACATACTTAAATACATAGCATGATACATATAACATTAAAAAGTATATTCATGGGCCTATGCATTATTTTCTTCGGCCCAGTCAAGGACTGACTCAAGCGACTGACCCACTAATTCTAAGCCCCAAAGCCTCAACTCAAACTTAGAAAAATCCTAAGCCCAACTCATCATGGCCCAAAAACTAAGAACAAACCATTTTTAAAATCATTTGAAGGACTCGGCCCAACATCGTTAAAACAGGATTAAAACTCATTAAAATAAATATCGGCCCAAAATCCACTAATTTGGCTAAAAATCCATTTTAATTAAAAATTCCAGCAACTTAAAATAGATTTTGACTTAAAATCGTTGACCCAAAAATAATTTTGACCCGAAACAAATTTTAACTTAAAAGTTGACTTGACCCGATAAAAACGACCCGGACTTTAAAAATAAAATTACCGGCCCAAAAATAAAATAAATCGGACCGACTTAAAATATTCGACTCGAGACTCGAAGAACCGGTTCAGCCCAATCGAACCAGCCGGTTCAATTGGACCAAAACAACCCACTACAAACCCTAAACAGGGGATCCACAGGCCCGGCTACCCGGCTAACTCCCATCGTTACTTTGCCCCACAACACTTCAATTCCTCAAAAACATTTTCATTCATGCCTTAACATAATTTAAACTTTCATGATGCATGCGTTTCATAAAAATCATGCAACTTTAAAACCTTGGCCCATCAATATATGCTAATTTTCTTAAAACATTACATACTTAAATACATAGTATGATACATATAACATTAAAAAGTATATTCATGGGCCTATGCATTATTTTCTTCGGTCCGGTCAAGGACTGGCTCAAGCGACTGGCCCACTAATTCTAAGCCCCAAAGCCTCAACTCAAACTTAGAACAATCCTAAGCCCAACTCATCTTGGCCCAACAACTAAGAACAAACCCTTTTTAAAATCATTTGAAGGACTCGGCCCAATATCGTTAAAAAGGCTTAAAATTTCATTAAAATAAATATCGGCCCAAAGTCAACTAATTTGGCTAAAAACCCAATTTAATTAAAAATTCCAGCAACTTAAAAATATATTTTGACTAAAAATCATTGACCCAAAAATAATTTTGACTCGAACTAATTTTAACTTAAAAGTTGACTTGACCTGGTAACAACGACCCGGATTTTAAAAAATAAAATTACCCGGCCCAAAAATAAAATAAATCGGACCAGACTTAAAATATTCGACTCGAGACTCGAAGAACCGATTCAGCCCAACCGAACCAGCCGGTTCAATTGGACCAAAACAGCCCACTACAAACCCTAAACCCAAAAACACACACTGGTTCATGCAGGGCAGCGACCAGCCGCCAGTCATCACGCTCGACCTCCCTGCTCCGACCACCATGGCCGGAGCCCTTCCTTCTGGACCACCCCCAGGTCTAGGCGGTTT
The DNA here is from genome assembly GCA_001598015.1 of Dorcoceras hygrometricum. Lineage (NCBI taxonomy): Eukaryota > Viridiplantae > Streptophyta > Magnoliopsida > Lamiales > Gesneriaceae > Dorcoceras > Dorcoceras hygrometricum. Next base: position 53,835 of record KV001968.1, on the reverse strand, counting down.
AGGACCACCATGAACCACTTAACAACGAGCCAAGACCCCTCAAGCAGCCCATGAACCGAAGCCATGCAAAAAGGATTAAAACCGTGAGGTGCACATATGAGTACATGCATGATCATGAACATAAACCTTAAGATCTGAAACATTCACATAAAATTCATGCATAATATTTGTAAAAACAGTGTAATATGATCTATATGGTGAGAAAAGAAAGAATATAACATGCCTTGATTGATAGAGAAGCGAAAATACGTGATACCGGGGCGGAGGACAATGGAGAAGACCACACCTTGAGTTCCAATGGAAAAATTGCAAATTTTCGGCCACCAAGGGGAGGATGGAGGCTGAAGTTGGCTGATGAGAGGAGAGGTTAGGGTAATTTTCGAAATTAGGGTGAATGGTGCATGAAAAGTGTACTAAAAAACCCTTCAACCTTGTTTTATTTAAAGAAATAGATGCTCATTAATAATACTAGCCCTCCTCTACTTAAAAAGGCTTAAAAATGTTTAAAATTCAGACTTCAAGCCTTTAATTTTCGTAATATAGGGCCTCTCAAATTTAAAAGTGTAGTAAAAGTCATAAAAATGGCCCGTATAGGCGAAAAACGGGTCCCCCTCGATAATCGTGCATAAAATCTCATTTTTTTGGAAATTGTGCATAAAATAAAAATATTTTGCTTTAAATTATGTCTAAGGGCTAAAACATTTAAATATTTTCGATTTGGTCGTCTCCGGACTCGTCTCCGCTTACCGGTCTCAAACCGTACCGTAAAGCGATATGCACACGTAACACATAAAATCATCATATAAACACATGCATGACATGCAAATCATATTAACATAAGGTTTTCATCATAGTCATGCATTCAATTCACGTAATTAGGATTTCCGGGCGTTACAAGAAGACATAACTTTGAACCCAATCTTTCTTTTCTTTAAACATTCGTAAAACTTTTTTGAACATAAACTTAAACATAACTTGAACATACAGGCAATCAGATCCATAAAATAAGAAAATCAATATATGCTTCAAATGGTGTAGCAGAGGATAAGCTTTTACTTGCCTTTGAACCAAGCTTTACAACGGCATTTACTTCCGACAGAGTTCCTCCTCCTCAAGCAAACACAACGAGCTTCTTTGGAAATATTTGAGAGAACACAAAGGAATTTTTTTTTTGTAAATGAAATGAATCTTTTCCTTCAAAACAGGTATTTGTATGGGAGGGATTAGTGGCAAGTGAGGTGTATTCCTCAAGTATGACACACCTTACCTAAAGTTATGAATTTGAGTAAAATTTCTCTCTCAATATTTTAATTTGAAAATCTACCAAACCCTTTTAAAAAGAAATCATTTCGTTCTCCTAAAAAATCATTTTCAACAGATTTCTAAAATTTGCTCGTCTATTGCGCTTGGAGTGACTTCTGCTGAACTTGCTGCGTTGTGCCTCACTTCTGAAATTAATAAAATCAGCTTTCATAATATAGCTTAGGCTAACATTTAAATTGTCATTTTGACCCTTGAAATAAATAAGATTCAAACATGTGGTCATATGGATTTTGGGGCGTTACAATTAAGGTTCCTTGGAAATGGGCTATTAAGGGTGAAATATAGGCTATACAACATGGTTCAAAGCCATTTTGGTCCCTATGACCAACTTCTTAGGTCGAGTGGCAAAAAAACTCAATTAGGAAGACTCATATCCAAGGGAAAATATAAAATAAGTTTTATAAGCAGGCATAATTATACTTTTGATTTTTACCATCTTAGTAGTCGAATCTTGGTCTCATTGTATCAACTTGTTCTTTCGTAGCGTTAATCTATTTTCCGATGACAAGTGGATTCGGACATATTAATGCAAGTATATCAACTTGAAGTCTGATAGTCAAGTTTCAAATCTTTTAAACTTAAGTGAGATTATTAAAAATTTAATTAAAAAAAATCTTTTTAATTTCTATTATACTTTTGAGTATTAAAACAAATAGATAATTATATTACATAAATATAATAAATTTAAGTCTCATGCATCAGTTCTTTGCTAATTTTAATTCTTTCTTTTTTATTATTTTATTATTTATTTTTATTGGACTATCAAATTATTGGAACTAATATCACCTACAGATTTTAAAGATCACACGGTCATATCACAACACTTTAATATCCAATATCGTAAATCTATTAAAATCCTCAATTTATATTCTTTTGTTCTTTTTCATCAATCTTTTTTTTAAAAAATAATTTTGGCTTAAGCATTATTAAGCACAAATATACGTTTATAATATCACATACTGCTAAAATTTTATAATTTAAGTTATCTCCTCTTCTGCTTTAAATTTATTCTTGTTTTTTTAAAAATCAATTTAATTGTAATTACACGTACTTAATATGATTAATGTGGTCAATGGTGTTTGACCATTTTTTACCGCTTTTGGCCGGAACGAGGAGTTTTAAGTTTAAACGAGCTTTTTAGAACACGGTATTAATGATATTCATACCCCAAAAGGTGTTAAATAACACTTCACCTTACGTATTTAATTAGAAATTAAATATGATTGTCCTTATAATATCTTTATAACAAATTTTGATTTACTAGTTACAAGAGTCAAATATAATATTTTTATATGACAAAAACTAAAATGTTAATATCTCAAAAAGTTTTTATTTTAACCTATATAGATAAGATATAAGAAAAAATTTTATTTTTATTTTAAAATTTAATATTATTTATATGTTACTCAAGTTTCACTATGGATGTACAATGTTTGTCAAATAAGACATAAAATATTGGATCTAAAAAATTCTTTTACCAAAATGTTATTCAAGTTCGATATAAAACACGAATAACTTAAAATTTGAAACTAAATTGAGAGATCTAACTTATTTATATCCTATACTGATTAACAATAAAATTTCAGTTATATAAAGATATCGTTTTAACACTATTTATGTTATGTATATAAATAAATATCAAACTACTTAAGAATGGTAACACAGAAATATAGTAGTTCTAAACTTGGTAAATAAATTTTTACTTTGACATAACGATTTTATCGGTAGATTTGTTTATTTTATCATGAGATTGCTTGATGGATCCGGCACTAATAAGTCGGAATGAGAAGAATCAGTTGCTTCATAATATAAAACTAATAATTGGTTATATATTTATATAATTACTAAGAATTTAAGATAAATTTTTTTATCTATTTATATATTTTTTAGATAAAAATTTAAACATATTATTAATTATATTATATTAATATTTTATTAATAACAATATTCCGATTCGACCGCCCGGTTGAACAGGTTGAATCGGTTGGACCATTTTAAAAGTTATATCGGTTCAGTAACCGGTCCGATTATGAAAACATTGGTAATATCTAGCGTTGCTATATTGGTGTATCAAAATGTTGGGCATGTGGTAGAGATGCAATAAATGTATACCTGTCAGGTACAATTTCAATTCTTCTTAGAATTGACTTGCTCGTACAGGGAGCTCTATAAATAGAGACTAGGCATGAGAATTACCTAGGCAATAAAAGAGATAGGAGTAGGAGTAGATCAATAACTAAGTATAAATGAAACATGAACTGCTATAGCTTTGGTGAGAAGAGTCACTATAAGCCAAGTGTCCTCATCCAGATATGTTTAAAAGAAATAACTCTTCCCTTAATGAACAAGTTAATAATGCTACTGATGCTTTAGAAAACTATGGTGATGTACTTACGGTGATAGAAAATAGTGATACTTCTGTTAATTCTGTGAAATCACATTCTGTTAATATGGACCGGTTGTTTGATTCCGGATGCACATATCACAAGACACCACTAAAACATGTTTTTTCTACTTACGCTAGTATTGATAACGACTATGTTTCACTTGCAAATGAAACAATGCGAATTAGCTGGCATTGGGGATGTCTGACTAAAGTTTGATACTGGCTATGTCCAGACCATGAAAAACATTAGACATGTTCCTGCATTATGTAATAACCTTATTTCTTGTGTTGCTTTAGAATATTGTGGGCTTGCAGGTAGATGGCGCAAGGGATGCATGAGAATAATGAAGGGGTCAATAGTAGTATTCAAAGTCGAGAAATTGAATAACTGTCATGCCAACCCTGATTGTGATAAAATTAGTGGGATTTCTATGCAATTTGATATCTGATCCATGGCATAAAAGGGCAGGTCACATGAGTTCTAAAGGACTAGAAATCTTGCATAAACAAGGCTGCTTTGGTGATGATAAACTATCCTATATGTCCTTCCGTGACTTGCATATATGGTAAACCTCATTGTGTAAAATTCCCTACCACCCTAAATCCCAAACTGTCTAGTTGCACTAATATACTTGAATATATACATGCTGATATATGGCGTCCTTCTACTGAACCCACTGAAGATAGAAAAAAGTATGTCCTGTCTATTTTTTATGATTTCAAATTTTGGGTGTTTCTTCTGAAAAATAAGTCTAACGTTTCTGAAAGGTTTAAAACTTGGAGCACCTGAGTGAAAATCAAATTTATAAGAAAATAAAAGTTCTTAAACTTATAATGGACTTGAATTATGGGGTGAATGTGATTTAACCGCTACCTATTTAATTAACAAAACCCCTTCCGTGCCCTTGAATGGAAAATACTCTGAGTATGTATGGTTTGGTAAAGAAATTTCTTTCTCTCACTGGAATGTATTTGGATGTGCTGCTTTTGTGGCGCTCTATTCACCGTTTTACTATTTAGTCTCGAAAGTAAGAAGGAATATACATACAACTTTTTCATTTTTAAGATTTAAAGAAAACAAACGGTTCTAGAGTGATTTTGCAATTTTAGAGAAAATTCAGATCGCGCATGAAGTTAAGAAGCTGATAAAAATCGTATGAACTGATCTCATTCAGACTGGAAACAGTTAGTCGTGACATCTGATACAGAAATAACAAAAAAGTATGCTTGCTTAATGATCATCAAAAACAAAAAGGGATGCGGTCTGAAACAACACGGAAATAGGCCTATCGATAAACATACTCCCCCGATCTGATCCAGCTTGCGTCATCCAACTCCCACTAAACAACCTCACCTGAACCCAAGAAAACTAGTTAACCTAGGGGCTCAGGAAGCACAATCTAGAGATAACAAATACAAACAAGACATGTGAAATATACAAACTTATCAAGGAAGCTGGTTAAATTCATAAACTTTCTTAAGTTTCGCGGTTATAAAATAACCCATTCATTTTTTGATTAAGATGTGGCGCGGAACTCTCCTTAGGTTATAATTACTTGATCAAGCTCATCTGGAACCAGTCTATGGTGAACTATCGCCCATTATCATTCATGTTTGGAGGGTCACTCCAGTCCATCGACCGACATCCACACTCCCGTAAGCTGACCGTCTATTATATTTGCCACATGTCATAAAAACTTTGAAATAAACTTCCTTTATACAACCTTATAAAATACTCTCCTCTGATCTAAATAAGATCGCACAAAAGCGGTTCCCTACTTTAAAATCTCCTCTAAATTTTAAAACGACACTGGGTATACTAAAGGTGTTCAGACTGAGGAAGCCTGGAATTAGCTCAGGCTGATATTTGAAGAACAAGGAATCAAAGGTTTCATTGCTGAATTTACTTGAAATGAGCTTGTTGGTCCAGCATACCACAGAAAACAGATCGTGAACTTAGAACATATCAAAAGACGAAAACAAATTGCGAGCTTAGAACAATTCAGAAGAGGAAACCAGATTGCTAGCTTAGAACAATTCAGAAGAGAAAAACAGATCGCGAGCTTAGAATAGTCAACTCATATTAGGAAATTCAACACAACTTAGAACAATCAGACTAAATTAACAAGGTCAAACAAAGTCAACTCAATTTAGGGAAATTAAATCATATCCCGAGCTTAGAGTAGCTCAGAAGAGGAAAACAGATCACGAGCTCAGATAAGCTCAGGGAAATATCATATAACAACCGTAAACAGGATCAGAACAAAGATTAAATTATGAACTGAAATCATCAAACGAATCGTATCGACTAAATAACTACATAGTACTGATAATAACTTAGAGAAGTTCGAATAGATCAGCTCAGCTTATCAAATCAGAATAGAGTTTAACTAGACCAACTTTACCTATCAGCTCAGAACATTATCCATAGCCATTCAGCAACATATTTAATGTAAGCATCCATAAAACTTTTCTTTTAGGCTACTTTTGTACAACCCAGTATTTTGAAAGAAAAACTAACATCAACGTTCATGAAACCAAAACTTTCAGGAAAACTTTGATGATCAAACCACTTCTAGGAACCTGATTTCATTTAGAAAATCACTCCAGCTTAAACCAAAACAATAAAATCCAGAGAACTTCGAAACTAAAATACGCAAGCTGAAAAGAACATAATATGCTTTCAAAGGTGCATCAAAGAACAGAATATACTTGTCTCAAAGTTGAACAACAGTTGCAAAGAATAACTCCGGCTTTGAATCAACCTCAAGCACAATCAAGAAGTTTAGAGAACTCAAAGAAAACAAGTTCGGTTTTCTTCTTACTTGGGAGAATACTTAACCGCCTCAAATGGTTTAAAATGATGAAATATGGTCTGTAGTAGGCTTTTATAGTACTAAACCGGTATGGGGTGCCTGCCAACCAAAATCATTACTTTGAAATAATATATATTTTTTTATTATTATTTTAAAACATTTTAGAAACTCGAACGTGCTTGTGTTTATTATTCCGGAAATACTCACGAACCGCCAAATCTTAAAATCAAAAGCACAGACAAAAGCTAGATACAGAATTATCAAAACACATTTAAACAATAAAACTTGTCAATGCGGTTCTATGGATTTTCTGGGCGCTATTTCTTTTGTCCATAAAAGGGTGACAAACTCGAACCCAGGGATATAAAGTGTGTGTTCCTAGGCTATCCTGATGGGGTTAAATGATATAAGCTCTGGATTAGGGGTGAACCTAGATTTAAAACAATGATTAATAGGGATGTGACTTTCAATGAATCTGATTTCCCATGCTTGTCTGCCCCAGCCCCTATTAGTGAGTTCAAACCTAATAAGGTGGAGATACGAAACATTATACACTGTCTTGCATGATAATAATCATCAACAATCTACACTAATTTAACAATTTAATCATGAGGAAACTATTGTTCATAATATTGCCGAAAGCTTGCATGATGCTCTAGAAATTGCCCATGATAATAACATGTCTAATGACTATTTGTTAGCTAGAGATAAGGAGAGGATAAATATAAGACAACCTGCTAGGCTCCAATACTTTCATCTAACCTCACATGCCTTCAACGTGTATGCACGCGATGACACGAGAGCAGGCTAGTGATGCACCCGGAGGAGTTATTGCAGGTACTTGTTGTATTTTCTATTATCCTGCACGGGTTTTTTTTACATTGGAGCATCACACTCATTTCTTTCTGATATGTTTATATGTGAGTATGGGATTGATACTACTCCATTATGTGATGTTCTGTCTTCTTCTACTCCTGTCAGTGTGATTTTGTTTTCGTGAGAAATAGTTCTGGACCGTGTGATTAAGTTTGACGATAATCTTTTGATGGCCAATCTGATTAAGCTGGAGATGAGGGATTTTGACTATATCTTGGGCATGGATGCCTTGGCCAGTTATAGATCTATAGTCGATTGTTTCCACGGCATGATCAGGTTCATGCCTCAATTTGGTGAGAAGTGGGATTTCTATGGTAATGATTCTCGATCTAAAATCCCGCTAGTCTCATCTTTTGGAGATTTTTGGGTTGTTTTCACTGGAGAACTCTGGGTTCATGATCTATGCTTTAGATGTGACGCCCAAACCTAGTTTGGAGGTAAGTGATATTCCTGTTGTTAAGGATTTCCCTGACGTTTTTCCTGATGAGATTCCAGGTTTTCCTCCAAGGAGAGAGACCGATTTCAGTATTGAGTTGATACAAGGGACAGCGCCAATATCGAGATCCCCGTATAGGTTGGATCCAACAGAGTTTAGAGAACATAATGATCAGTTGCATGATCTTCTGGAGAAATGTTTTATTATACCGAGTATGTCACCCTGGGAAGCTCCGATTTTGTTTGTTAAGAAGAAAGATGGGACAGTGAGAATGTGTATCGATTTTTGGCAGTTGAATAAAGCGACAGTGAAGTGTTGGCATACAATGGCGGATCCGGATCCTGTTTCCCAGGGGCGCAGCGGAAATAAAAAAAAATTGTCCCGAGAAACGTTCAATACATTCTAAAATCAATAAACATTCATAGGGAGTTTATCGAATTGCTACCTTGCTGGCGTCTAGGCGCCTGGCTCCGACCAGTTTCACGAGGAAACAGGCACTTCAAACGGTAGGCGGCGGTAGATCGTCAATCAGGTCCACAACCGGAATCAGGATTCCTCCGTCAATCTGCACTAGAAGATCTGACAAATTCTGAAACGGATGGAAACTCCTCGTCACGGTGATCGAAACAAGTCCGATCACACTACGAACGGACGGCGACGACGCGGCGGAGGCGCGACGGTGGGCGGCGTCCGTGCGTGAGGTTTGAGAGGAGGGGGCGGCGGTTTTGGAGCTTGGAGGCTAGGGTTGTGTGATGCTAATCACTCATTAGTTGCCCTAGGTCAAGACTAAGTATAGGTATGATGGGTTTGAACCGGCCCATTGGACCTGGGGCGGGCCCAGTCCAATATATGAACATTCGGTTCATCCGCATCACCGTGACTTCATCATAATTCCGATCGACGATCAGATCGGACCGATCGACTTAGTTTCCGAAACTGAATATTATGATGCAAAAACAATTTTTCAGATTACTTAGTCCAAAATGACCGTTTTGCCCCTCAACAGTGGGAAATCGCAATTTGACCCCTGTTGACTTTTAGGAAGTCGCACTCCCTAAAATTCTCCTCATATTCTCAACACATTGAGCTCAGTTTCCGTGCGGGAATCATGAATTCAGTACTTGTGTGACCCTCAATGGTTCAGGGATACAGCTAGCCGTGGGCCCACAACCATTGTGGCTCCGAAATCATAATTTCGGAATTGCCCATCGGATCATGGTAAAGCGCATAGCAACATCGCTCCATGATCCCCTAGGTATCACTGATAGTGCCTGCAAGAACCAGTTGGTCGTGGTTAGCGTACAGTACGGTCCTTTCTACACATATATCCCGATCAGATCAACGACCATTGGTAAATCGAGAGTCGCTAGAGATCCGATAGCTATGCATACATCTTGGAGATCAAATAGTTACATCGCGAGTGTTACTAGGCAAACCCATTTACCTAAAACACATCCAGTACTCTGGGCAGAGATTTATCACACTATTGTCTCCTCAGATAACATAGTATATCCACGCATGAGAGCGAGCGGTGAATCCTCGACAACGAAGCATCGAATCCTACATGCATCGGGACCTCACCCAATCCCGCCGCCTAGTGACACCAAGTGAGTCAGAAAACGGGTCAAAGTGAGACGCCTATCATGTAGAGTCTCAATGACGTTTCGAGTAGTGAGGACTAATCAGTACAACCAAGACCTCGGACTTTTCCACTCGACAAATGGTAACCACTTGAAAAGTCCGAACGAGGGTAGTTCGATAGATCACCAGGTCACTATCCATCTGCATGCTCAGAACATCACAATGTTCCCTACCAATGAAACATGGTACTTCACATCGCAGATGCTAGTCTTAAGCTCGGGCGGTCTTATCCTCATTTGACGGCCCAATCGACTAGAAACGAATTCAGAATGCACAGTGACTATTAGATGTGCTTCATGATAGCCATCATATCCACTATCACATCTAACATACACTATAGTGCATTCTAGGTCTTTATCCAACACAATTATTAACATCATATAACATAATGAAAATAAAGAATGCCATAAAGAAATGCGAATAACATATATAAAGACTGTCATATACAAGAGTCAATAAAAACCCACACGCCACAAGTTGGCTAGTTGGGCATCTACTCTAACAATCTCCCACTTGCCCTATAGCCAACTACTCATCAGACGTAGTCCCATTGTTTCGCGATGTTTTTCAAACAACGGTCCTGGCAAGGGCTTTGTAAGTGGATCAATGTCCGTAGAGGCGACTCTCTCAACTGCTATGTCACCTCTAGCCACAATATCCCGGATTATGTGGTATTTCCTCAGTATATGTTTGGATCTTTGGTGAGACATAGGCTCCTTTGCTTGGGCAACGGCACCCGTGTTGTTGCATTACATCGGGACTGGACCAACTCCATCAGGAATGACGCCCAACTCTTGGACGAAATTCCTCATCCAAACCGCCTCCTTAGCAGCAGCTGATGCTGCGATGTACTCAGCCTCAGTGGTTGAATCCGCGATGGTGTCTTGCTTGGAACTCTTCCAAGAGACAGCACTACCATTGAACATGAATACGAATCCAGAGGTAGACTTCAAATTATCCACGTCACGTTGGAAGCTAGAATCAGTGTAGCCTTCCAATTTCAGTTCACCACCCCCATAGACCATGAACATATTCTTAGTCCTTCGCAAGTACTTAAGAATGTCCTTCACAGCCTTCCAATGCAATTGGCCGGGGTTGGCCTGGTAGCGACTCGTGACACTCAGAGCATATGCGACATCCGGTCTAGTTGAGATCATGCCATATATAATACTACCTATTGCCGAGGCATATGGCACACGTGCCATATTCTCTATCTCCTCATCAGTCTTTGGACACATAGACTTAGATAGAGTGACCCCGTGGCTCATAGGTAGGTGTCATCTCTTGGACTCTTCCATAGAGAACCGCTTAAGTATGGTATCGATGTAGGTAGCTTGGGTGAGTCCGAGCATCCGTTTCGATCTATCCCGATAGATCTGTATTCCAAGAATATAGGATGCTTCACCCATGTCCTTCATCGACAATCTACTAGACAACCAGACTTTATTTGACTGCAGCATTCCTACATCATTCCCAATGAGTAGAATGTCATCAACGTAAAGTACAAGGAATATCACAGCGCTTTTAACTACCTTCTTATATACACATGGCTCCTCGAGATTCTTGATGAAACCAAATTCCTTAATTGTTTCATAGAATCTCAGGTTCCAACTCCTCGATGCTTGTTTGAGACCGTAGATCGATCTCTGAAGTTTGCATACCTTTATGCTCACTTCCTACAGATGTGAAATCCTCAGGCTGCGACATAAAGATCTCTTCCTTAATGTTTCCATTAAGGAACACAGTTTTCACATCCATTTGCCATATCTCATAGTCGTACCATGCGGCTATGGCAAGTAAGATTCTAATTGACTTGAACATTGCGACTGGCGAAAAGGTTTCGAGACCGTAGATCGATCTCTGTAAGTTTGCATTACCTTTATGCTCACTTCCTACAGATGTGAAATCCTCAGGCTGCGACATAAGATCTCTTCCTTAATGTTTCCATTAAGGAACACAGTTTTCACATCCATTTGCCATATCTCATAGTCGTACCATGCGGCTATGGCAAGTAAGATTCTAATTGACTTGAACATTGCGACTGGCGAAAAGGTTTCATCATAGTCAACACCTTGCCTTTGAGTGTAACCTTTCGCGACCAGTCGTGCCTTGTAGGTCAGTACCTTACCATCAGGCCCAAGTTTTCTCTTGTATATCCACTTACACCCAATAGGAACAATTTCTTCGGGAGGATTAGCAAGAGTCCAAACTTGGATCGCTTTCGGATCTCCTAGGTGCGACCATTTCTGGTACTGGCTCTAGAGGCGCAGGAGATTCACTTGGTACCTCAGTTGGTTCTCGAACCTCTTCGAGTTCTACTATTTTGCCCTTTCTATCAAGTAGAAATTCCTTTCCATAAAGGTGGCATTTCTAGAAACAAACACTTTTGTTTCGCTTGGATAGTAGAAGTAGTATCCAATGGAATTCTTTGGATACCCAACAAAGTAACATAAGATGGATCTCGTATCCAGCTTATCTCCCACTGTCTGCTTCACGTAAGCAGGACATCCCCAAATTCTCATGTATGAGTATTTGGGTGGTTTGCCCATCCATATCTCATATGGAGTCTTATCCACTGCCTTGGAGTGGACATTTTTCAACAACATTACCGCCGTTTCGAGCGCATAGCCCCAAAACGAGGTAGGAATCTCAGTGAAGCTCATCATGGATCGAACCATGTCCATCAAGGTTTGATTACGACGCTCCGCTACACCATTGAGCTGTGGTGTGGTCGGAGGGGTCCACTGCGAGAGAATCCCATTCTCTTTAAGATTGTCTTGAAATTCAGCACTTAAGTATTCACCACCTCGATCGGATCGAAGTGCTTTAATACACTTACCTAGATGATTTTCTACTTCAGCCTTGAATTCTTTGAACCTTTCAAAGGATTCAGACTTGTGTTTCATTAAGTACAAGTACCCATACCTAGAGTGATCGTCGGTAAAGGTGATGAAGTTTGTGTGACCGTATTTAGTACCAATACTAAGCGGACCACACACATCAGTATGGATCAAATCCAATAGGCCCTGGGGTACGTTCAGGCTTGCCCTTGAAGGGTTGTTTAGTCATCTTTCCCTTGAGACAAGATTCACAAGTCGGTAGGGAGTTAATGTCTGACAGATCAAACATGTCACTCCTAACTAACTTGTTCATCCTACTTAGAGAAATATGACCTAGCCTAGCGTGCCAAAGTTGTGCTGGGTTCAAGCTATCGTATTTCCTTTTAATAGTTGTTGTATGTGTTTCCACATTGCGAGTTGGAACTGGTTTTAATTTTAAGGTGTATAGATCCTTTTCGCATTCCCCAATACCGATCAAACATTCATTCTTGTAAATATTGCAAATCAAATTGGCAAAAACACAAGAATATCCATCACTATCAAGCATAGAAACAGAAATAATGTTCTTTATTAATTCGGGAACAAATAAAACATCTTTCAATAACAACTTGAAATGTTACGATAGAAATAAATAGACATCCCATCCCCTATAGCTACTGCAGCAACTCTTGATCCATTGCCCAGCCTCAAGTGGGTCTCACCCTCTCTAAGACGTCGGCTTCTTGTCATCACCTACAAATCATTGCAGATATGAGATCCACATCCGGTATCAAGTATCCAAGAAGTCGAATTAAGAGACATATTTATTTCAATATAGAACATACCTTTTGCAGTTCGTAACTACTCGAGGTACTCCTTGCAGTTCCTCCTCCAATGCCCAGGCTTGTGGCAGTGGTGGCAAACATCCTCGGACTTGTTTGGCTTGGAAGCCTTTGCCTTTGGCTTCTTAGTGGGCTTTTCCTCCTTCGTAGGGGCAGAACGCTTCTTACCCTTGCGTCTGGGCCCCTTCTTCGCAGAGGAAGAAGAGCCCATAAGGAGGACGGACTTGTCCTTCTTTATGGTTCCCTCAAACACGACCAGCATGTTAACCACCTCTTCAAGGATGGCTGCCAGTTTGTTCATGTTGAAGTTGACCACAAAGGGGTCGAATGCAGCGGGTAGTGAGAGGAGAAGCACATCCACAGACAGCTCGTGTGGAAGTGTGATATCAAGGCCCGCCAGCTTTTCAACGAGCCCAATCATACGAACCCCATGCTCGCGGACCGAAGTCCCATCGCGCATGCGGCTCGTCATAACGCTCCTTGAAGCGGTGAACCTCTCATGTCGAGAGTTCTCCCCATACAGTTCCTTGAGATGAAAGAGTATGTCAGCAGCATACTTCGTCTTCTCAAAGCGCCGTTGCATTTCATTGGACATCGATTCCATCACATAGCATCGAGTCTTAAGCTCGTCTTCCCACCATTGTTTAAGCGTAATCAGCTCCTCAGGGCTGATATCGGCAGGGGCTTCCTTCGGAGGGCTCTTCTCTATCGTATAGAGAAGTTTCTCCGAAGCCAACACAATGTTGAGGTTTCGAAGCCAGTCTTGGTAGTTCAGACCGGTGAACTTGTTGCTATCCAGTATAGCAGCGAGTGGGTTTTTGATCGAAGACATTTTTAAAGCAGTTATACTGAAAAGAAAACAGACATGCATTACTAACTATATATGAAAAACGCTAAGACATAAAATAAGGTCATTTAGTTTTATGAATTACCCTCCCACTATTTTAACGATTTCACCACCCTCTAATGAAATCGGGAAAACAGGTTTCCTTAGTGGGTACACGGAGCCCAATCAAGCGATCATGGTCCCGAATAATATCAGCCAACCATGACCCCCAAAAGGTAGAGTCCAATTGCAACCGGTGCAACCTCCATGTATTCACCTCACGTCCAGTAAGGGCCCAATAATATGACGCCGTTTACTATCACGTGTCAAGATGACCCATCAATGTTGAGTCGTGAAGTACGGTCCCCTTAACGTCCCCAATAATATGAGCCAACGTTAAAGGGAGTTCCAACCGACTCACAACAATTGTCAATGGCGTGGACAGCTTTCCGGCATACATAACCCCCTCAATAATATGAGCCGGGCCATGTATGCGGGTAGCATCGGCGTACACCCATTGTTGATGGAAGGTAGAGATAATTTAAGCAGATTTAAATTCCCTTAGTTTATCGAATAAACATTTAATCTTGATATTAGTTTTAAATCGTATTTAAAACAAGGGATTTTATTTTTGAAAAATTTGGTCTCATGCAATTTTAAATCACAATTTAAAACATGCGGATTCAACATATATCAAATATATATAACTTTGGGATGATCGATCGTGAGAGCTATGCGGTCCGTGGTTGCCAGCCACGGACCTGAGTCCAGTCCTAGGTGAAATGCAATATGCAATGCAATCCTATTACAATTGCTTCCGGTTTTACAGATCTTCGGTCTTCAATATCTTTGATCGTCATCTCCACCGTCTTCAATTGCATGCAATCAATCTAATTAATATGCATAAATTTAAATAATCAAATTATTTTCCTACAAAATCATATTTTAATTACAAAATTCCATTTTATAATAAAATCGCATTTTGTCGATAAAATCATATTTTAATCAACAAAATCATATTTTAATTATAAAATCATATTTCATAATCAAAATAATATTTTGCAATTTTAATTGCATCATATTGGGCTTAAAACGATTTTAGGCCCAAAATCTCAAAATTTCAAAATCGACCAAAATTGGCCCAATATCGAATATCGGCCCAAAAACTTCATGGGATGCCCGGGACAGGCCCGAACTAAACCTGAAAGAAATCAGCCGTCGCAACACTGTCGGGAGACACGCCGAACGATGGCGGCCGCCGCCAACATTGCGTGCGGCCATGCCGCCGCGCCAAGCGCGGCACCTTCCAGCAAGTTGCGCCCGAGAGTGGCGCATCCAGCAGCACCATCGCGCAACTGTTTGCGCGTGGCCGCTGGCCACGGCCAACCCTTTGTCGCGCAACCATGCGCGAAGCAGCGCCCAGCCATGGCGCAACAATTGCGCAAGGCTGCTGGCCCATCGGCCGGCCAGCGCGCGATCGCGCACGCGCTCATGCGCGGCGGCGCCGCGGCCAGTTTAAAAAAAACTTTTTGTTTTCGTTTTCTGATTTTAAAAAAATCGAGATCTGATGCAATATGGCACTAATATGACATATTAGGTTTAGTTCGGGCCTGTCCAGTATGAATCGATTGAAGGACCGAGCGCTTGCCACTTTACCAAAAGCTATAGCTGGTGGTAACGGTGCAACTCCAATCTTTTAAACCGTATAGCAACACAAGCGCCACGGTTCGATCGCTCTACCTAGCAGGGGCAATTATTGCACTCCAACAAAATCACTCATTAGTTGCCCTAGGTCAAGACTAAGTATAGGTATGATGGGTTTGAACCGGCCCATTGGACCTGGGGCGGGCCCAGTCCAATATATGAACATTCGGTTCATCCGCATCACCGTGGCTTCATCATAATTCCGATCGACGATCAGATCGGATCGATCGAATCAGTTTCCAAAATTGAATATTATGATGCGAAAACAATTTTTCAGATTACTTAGTCCAAAATGACAGTTTTGTCCTCAACAGTGGGAAATCGCAATTTGACCCTGTTGACTTTTAGGAAGTCACACTCCCTAAAATTCTCCTCATATGATCAACACATTGAGCTTAGTTTCCGTGCGGGAATCATGAATCCAGTACTTGTGTGACCCTCAATGGTTCAGGGATACAGCTAGCCGTGGGCCCACAACCATTGTGGCTCCGAAATCACAATTTCGGACTTGCCCATCGGATCATGGTAAAGCGCCTAGCAACATCGCCCCATGATCCCCTAGGTATCACTGATAGTGCCTGCAAGAACCAGTTGGTCGTGGTTAGCGTACAGTACGGTCCTTTCTACACATATATCCCGATCAGATCAACGACCACTGGTAAATCGAGAGTCGCTAACCACTGGTAAATCGAGAGTCGCTAGAGATCCGATAGCTATGCATACATCTTGGAGATCAAATAGTGACATTGCGAGTGTTACTAGGTAAACCCATTTACCTAAAACACATCCAGTACTCTGGCCAGAGATTTATCACACTATTGTCTCCTCAGATAACATAGGATATCCACGCGTGAGAGCGAGCGGTGAATCCTCGACAACGAATCATCGACTCCTACATGCATCGGGACCTCACCCAATCCCGCCGCCTAGTGACCCCAAGTGAGTCGGCAAACGGGTCAAAGTGAGACGCCTATCATGTAGAGTCTCAATGACGTTTCGGTAGTGAGGACTAATCAGTACAACCAAGATCTCGGACTTTTCCACTCGACAAATGGTAACCACTTGAAAAGTCCGAACGAGGGTAGTTCGATAGATCACCAGGTCAATATCCATCTGCATGCTCAGAACATCACAATGTTCCCTACCAATGAAACATGGTACTTCACATCGCAGATGCTAGTCTCAAGCTCGGGCGGTCTTATCCTCATTTTGACGGCCCAATCGACTAGGAACGAATTCAGAATGCACAGTGACTATTAGATGTGCTTCATGATAGCCATCATATCTACTATCACATCTAACATACACTATAGTGCATTCTAGGTCTTTATCCAACACAATTGTTAACATCATATAACATAATGAAAATAAAGAACGCCATAAAGAAATGCGAATAACATATATAAATACTGTCATATACAAAAGTCAATAAAAACCCACACGCCACAAGTTGGCTAGTTGGGCATCTACTCTAACATGAAGAACAAATATTCTTTGCCTCAAATCGATGACTTGTTTGATCAGTTGCAGGGTTCAGATGTGTACTCTAAGATTGATCTTTGTTCCAGCTTTCATCAGCTCAGAGTCCGGGATTAGAATATTTCCAAAACAGCCTCTCGGATGAGGTGTGGACATTGTGAGTTCCTTTTCATGCTTTTTGGTCTAACGAATACTCCAGCTGTCGTTATGGATTTGATGAACATGGTCTTTTGAGAGTTAATAGACCGGTTTGTTATTTTGTTAATCGACGATATCTTGGTCTACTCTAGGACCAAGAAGGAACATAGGGAGCATTGAGATTACTCCTCCAGGCTCTTTGAGATTCTCAGTTGTATGCTAAATTTTCGAAGTGTGAGTTCTGGTTGGCCAGGGTTGTAATTCTGGGTCATGTTGTTTCTTCACAGGGCATATCAGTTGATCCTAGCAAAGTGGTGGTTGTGATAAAGTAGTTGCGGCCAAAAAAGTATCCGAGATTTGTAGTTTCTTGAGGTTGTCCGACTATTATCGATGCTTTATCGATGGATTTTCTAAAATATCTAGACCTATGAACAGTTGACACATAAGGATCGGAGTTTGTGCGTACCGAGGAGTGTGAGCCCAATTTTCTATTGCTGAAGGAAAAGTTGACCATGGCTCCAGTGTTGGCTTTGCCTGCAGGTTCAGGTGGTTATGTGGCGTGTTCTTATGCATCTTTGAATGGAGTAGAATGTGTTCTGATGCAGAATGGGCGAGTGATTGCTTATGCGTCATGTCAGTTAAAACTGTTAGAGTAGGTGCCCAACTTGTGGCATGTGGATTCTTGTTGACTCAATGTAAAACGATCTTTATTTATGAAATTCGCATTCTTGCATGGCATTCTTTATCTTCATTAATATGATTACAAATTATTGGATAAAGACCTTGAATGCACTCTAGTGTATGTTAGATGTGATAGTTGATTTGATGGCTATCATGAAATACATTTAATAGTCACTGTATGTTCCAAACGAGTTCCTAGTCGATTGAGCCGTCCAAAAGAGGATAAGGGCCGCCCGAGCTTGAGACTAGCATCTGCCATGCAAAGTACCACGTTTCATTGGTAGGGAACATAGTGATGTTCTGAGCATGCAGATGGATTGTCAGGCCCCGTGCTAATTACTCACAATTAACACTTAAATAAGCGCATAAACACGGAAGCTAAAATCAGGGCTTAAAATTTTTTCAAAATCATTTGGGCCTGAACGTAAAAACATACATTCAAATAATCATACTCAAAATATAAGTTAACTCAAACTTATACAAACCAGGCAACAATAAATCTCAAGTCTAAAATAAATCCCCAATACATAGAAACACGGGGCATCCCCCGGTTCAGTACATAACATAAATATAACTGGGACTCATGGGAAAGGGGATCGAACAGCTGTACCACTGCTCTGTCCAGCCTGACTACCTGAAGATCCTGCAAATGGGCAACACAGACCCAAGACACAAAAGCAGGATGATGGTCCCAGAAATAGGATCACTAAGTAAATAGGAGTTCAGAAGGGGGGGGGGGTTGAATGAACTCCTTCGATTTTTCTATTTCAAAATTCTTTTAAAAGTTTGGATCTCAGTTTTATGAAAACTTCTCGGCCAACAATATTTGTGCGGAAAAAGGCCGATTGGTTTGTGAACAGTAAGCAATAAATAATATGTAAGTGCGTAAAGTAAAAGTAAGGGATCAGAGATTTGTTTCTGGAAGTTCGGACTTCAATGTCCTACGTCTCCCCTTCTTCCTCCTCGGAAGGTATCACTAGAAGAATTTGATGGTTACAGCATTTCTGCAAACACCCACCCACACAAGCAGCACTTGTATGGACTCCTAGCTATCTCAACAAACGATCCAAGCAGATACAACTGCTGGTTACAACACTTGACAGTATTTTCGAACTGCTTTACAAAGCCAGTTCTTTACAGACTCAATCAAAAGATATGCAATGAATACACGTATATGAGACTGTAAGAATCTTCTGGTTTCAACAATGAAACTCGATTACAACAATGTAACCAGAAGATTGACTCGAAGGTATTTCAATAAAGATCAACTGATAGGATCTTCGAGTCTTTGAGCTTTTGAATATTTCAATGAGTAGATAGCTCTGAGAGTATTTTGACAGCATTTCAGTAATAGCAATGGAAAGAGGTGTGTTCTTCAATTCAAAGCGTCTGCTATTTATATCCTTCATCCAACGGTCGATGAATCCAGATAAGGCAACAAATCCTTTTTGAATTTCTGACAGTAGTACGCCGTCAATCCTGCTCCACTACGAGGTAAATTGCGTTAAGTCAGGGATACGAGAATTATTTCCCTATATGAGCAATCCCGTTGTAACGACCTCTGCCAATGTGTACTATTCATCCAAAAATAGCACCAATCTTGTCCCCTTAATTCCAGGCAATTTGTACGATTCTATGAATCTTTTCCAATTGAGTAAACGATCGTATTTGAATCAAGATCCAACGACTGGTTGAATAAAGCTCTGTAGCTCTCGTCTGGATATAGCACCACTGAAGCTTGCGTCTGGTTTCAATACGATGTCGCTTTAACTAAATAAAACGCTGTCGTTGCACATGCTTCTATTTGAGATCTTGCGTCTGGTTTGCCAATACTATCCTGCGACTAGTTATCAAAAACGCTGTCGTTTTAACTTAACCATACGACATCGTTTGTAAAACTCTCGACTGGTTATACTTCACTGTTTACTGCGACGGGATATAATCCACTGTTCACTGCGACTGGATACTAACCACTGTTCACTGCGACTGGTAGATTTACTTCAAAACGCCGTCGTTTCTAGTATAAAGGCTTGCATCTTGATATACTGTTTCTCGCATCTGAATAGCAATCCTGTCGACTGGTCTTCCTTTCCTATTGACACCACCAGATATAACTTGTTCCATTTTGTTATCACCAAAACCATAAATTTTATCCTAACAATTTCCCCCTTTTTGGTGATGACAAAACTCCAGCAGCCGCAATAAATAGATAGGCAAAAATAAATTGCACATGAGCTGCTGAAAATCAAATTTCATTACACAGGAAGAGTTGTACATGAGTTTTGTACAAAAGAAATTTAGATCAAAATCCTCTTCTCCTTCTAGAGGAACTACTTCTCTTTTCTCTTCTGGCCCTCTCTCTTTCTCTTTGCAATCTATCAGACTCTTGAAAATCTGCTTGACGAATTCTTTCGGCTGCCACTTCTACAGTGATAACTTGCTCGCTCTCTAAGATGTGTCTCCGCGCCTGTTCAACTCGTTCTGCAAAAGTTCTAGTAGTGCGTGGGAAAGTTGGTATTCTCACAGCACTACTGCCACCAGTAACATCACGAGGTGATTGAGGAGTAGGCAAGGGGCGGCGCTCCACACGAACAGGAGGAGGGCGGCTGCTATTTCCACCTTCCCCCTTTTTGGCATCACCGCCGCGAATAAACTCGACGATATCAGCAAATTGGGTGGAAAGACTTAGAAGATCCGCTGATATTCTGTTTTGAAACTCCAGCTGGTCATTTCTGAGGGCAGCCACTTGTCCATCCAATGCATTTAGTTTGGCCTCTTGTGCTCTTTGATTTTTCTTGATATCAAAGAGATCTTGAAGAATCGTCCCTACTGGAGCCATCAAACCTTTCTTTAGATCATTCATTTGCTTGCTCTGCCTCTCAAGAATATCACAAGCATTCTGAAACGTTTGGCGAAGCCACTTGCTGTTTAACAAGATCCCCTCGAACATTGAATTCAACAGCATTGACCTTGGAACGAAATTCGTATGTAGACTCATCAATGCGCTGAGAAATATAAGATCTGAGATCTTCAAGAGCAGCGGTAAACACATTAGAATCAACTGGTGCCGATGTATGAGCAGCTTCTTGATCACGCACAGGAAAATCCTCAGAGCCAAAATGCATAGAAACGTCAGAAGAGGAGGAACTAGATTCCTGAGGAGGAGAGGCGGCCGGAGAAGAATCGGGACTCTGTACAAAATAAAGTTTCTCTTCCTGAGCAGTAGACGACAAAATTGGTGGTCCTAATGCATAAGCATAATCCGGTGGAGATGGAGACCTGTACACTGTATCCCCACTGGAAGACGCTGAATCAAAATCTGAACCTGATTTACCACTGGAGCCACTAAGAAAATCTGCAAAATAGCCGATATTAACACCATGTTCAAAATCATCGAGAAAATAATCCGGTAGCCGTTCAACACCTAAATTTCGGATAACGATATCCGAAGAAAAATTGGCAGGCCTCAGACGCCCAGATATACTAAACTGAATAGCCTCTGTACATATACGTTGCCAAGCCCAAAATTTTACCAACAAAGGAGTTGCTCCCCAATACTGTGCAGGCTCTATCAAAGGAACCTCGGAATCAAAATATTCTGCAGTCACACTCGCAGGCAGCTTCTTTCTATCTATAAACAATGACAACGCACAATCGCTCCTCCAATAACCAGATTCTTGAAGGGGCGACCAGACTCCATTAATCAACACCACTGGTCGCACCCAACACATAGATTTTTCAATGGAGTAGAAAAGAGCAAGACGAACACCACTACAGTCAGTGCAATCAATGACAGGAGGAGAGGAGGTGGGTTGTACCAATTCAAAGTTGTGCTCTTGTTGCTGTGCTTTGAGATCGTCAAGAGATTGAGAGTGAGCAGCAGACAACAAACTAAGAACCTGGACGGCCAAATTATTCCATGGTTGATCACGCTCAAGATACCTGCTATAAGAATCCACAAATGTGCGTAGGAGCATTTCTCGATATTTTGCAAGGACATACATTTGTCTCCTAACAGCTGTTGCCAGAGTAGTGGTCTCGGCCCACTCCATCATCAATTTTTCTTTTTCTTTCAAGTCCTTCAATGATTCCATATCAGGCATATTATTAAGACTGAAAGAGGCAAAGAAATCAACAACAACGTTCATCACACTGTCACGCACCCGAACCAAAAACTCAACATCACTGCAAACCAAAGCAACAATCTCGTTAGCAGGATTTTCCGTAAGCTGGTCATCCTCTACCAGTACAGCTATGCCCTTGTCCCTAAAAGAAGAAGATTCACCAAGCCTGAGCATGGAGACTTCCGCAGTAGTAATTGAGGGCAGCAACCTGTCATTGGGAATTTGTAACAGAAAATCATCGAAAGACATATGCACCTCAGCACTTTTCTTGCTGCTGGTAGCTTTCTCAAGAGTGGTTGAGGCCACCACTGGCTCATCAACTCGAGAATCAAAAGCCGGGAACGACGAATCCAACCATGCATCAAAATCATCGCCAATATCTGTCTCATCAACAAGCTTGTCTCCCTGGCCCTTCTTATTGGATGATAAATCAGTAGACTCAGAGATGACCTGGCGAATAATCATATCCACATCATCCGCAGTAGTATCCTCAACCTGTTTGTCCAAAGAAATTCGTCTTGCGGCGGCCGGTTTGCCTTTGGTGGATCGTTTCTTTTTTATAACTGGGGCCACCTCAGCTTCACTGGCGGCCTGTCTCTTCTTGGACATGGTTTTATTAACTGGAGTTTTCAATGCCCTGGGTGCCTCTCCCACCTCTTCTACCCCAACATTCTCATTGACTGAGACAATTCGGTGAACAGTCTTCTCATTCAAGATGCGAGGAGCAGGAAAAGCCTTTGATTCACCAAGCTCCAGTCCGGGTATATTCTTTAACAAAACACATATTTGAATGGCGTAACCTTTTGCCTGGCGGGAATCAGGAGTCACCATATCTTTGAACACTCCGAACAGGAGATTCCCCCAATTTACTTTTACGTCAAATGTGATCGCCTTCATTAATAAGAATCGATCTCGAGTTACCGCATCAAAAAACCCGGCTTTAACGAAAAGAGACTTCGCTAAAATATCACTTAAGAGACGATATTGCATCTTTATTTCCTTTTTCAGGCATGAAATGCTAACCTCCTTTTTCAGAAGCAGAGAAAAGACTTTGCGCTTCAGATAAGAGATTCTTGGGCACCTCCGATAGGTCTGTCAGCCCCTCCGTTGGCAACCCAAACGCCGTAGCAAAAACTGATTCACTGATCTCAACAGCCATTCCACCGATGGTACTAACAACCATGCCGTCTCTCACGGAACCATTTGCAAAGAACTCGATAAGAGCATGTTCATGGAAGATAGCGGGACATCCCAAGAACTCCATTAATCCTGTCGCGACAAGAGATTCAAACATCTGTACTATACCAGCATCGTCAAAGCGAAAAACTGAGTCAAAATCGATGTGGTGGCTACGGCTGATCAAGGAGGATGCCATTTTCGATAAATGATAAAGTGTTAGAGTACCTGCAATGTATTTGAGAGATAGAATACGAGAGAATACGAGAACGCAAATGATGCAAGGTAAAAGAAGATAAACAGTAAGCGCGTAAATATATATAAGGAATACGAAAAGTTTTAGAAAGGGAACGATGTAGATGTGACTGCTGGAATGATGACAAAAACACGTGTCAATCATCCAGAGGCGCGTACTATTTTGGGAAAAGATTTTCAAAATATTGCAACAGTACGGAGTAAAAGATTTTGCAAAATATTTTAAGCTAGCAGAATATTTTTCAAAGAATATTTGCAAAGTATATATTTCAATCGTAGAAACGCGCGCCAAAAAGTAATGAGTCACAACTGCTGCGACTGGTTTTAAAACCTTGCAGCTGGTATTTTAATATATCGCTGGGTAACCAAGATCTGGTCACACATAAGTATCAACTGTATATATGCAACATCTGAGTGTCCAGACGCAACATATTCAGATGACGTCACACTTATCAATCAGACTTGGTTCCCCCTGCGACTGGTACATACCTTGAGACTGGTGCTCTGCGACTGGCATATTGCTACTGGTATGCCTTGCGACTGGTATACCAGTCGACTGGTACTTTCCAACACAAGTTGTCCCCTCGACTGGAGGCTACTGTTCCCCCTGAACAAGATACCTTCAGCTGAAGTAGACAATGTCTTTCAACCTGCAACTGTTAGTGCACATAAAATCAAGGCAATTCAAGAAGACCTAAGGTGTTTCTAAAATAAGAAAAATTAGCGTCTGGCAGAGGTTTTGTGAAGATGTCAGCAACTTGTTGCTCCGTCGACACATACTCCAACCGGACGTCCTTCTTTAGTACGTGGTCTCTTATAAAGTGGTGCCTGATATCGATGTGCTTGGTCCGTGAGTACAGTACAGGGTTATGGGTGATTGAAATTGCACTTGTGTTGTCACAGAGAATAGGAGCTTCAGAAGCATCAATGCCATAATCCTTCAATTGATGTTGAATCCAGAGGATTTGTGCGCAACAACTGCCAGCAGCAAGATATTCCGCCTCAGCAGTTGACGTGGCAATTGACGTCTGCTTTTTACTAAACCAAGAGATCAATCGATCCCCTAAAAATTGACACGTTCCACTTGTGCTCTTGCGATCAATCCTGCAACCTGCGTAATCTGCATCATTGTACCCAATTAGTTCAAAGCCGGAGTCCTTTGGATACCAAAGACCCACGTTAGGAGTACCCTAAAAATATTTCAATATACGCTTTACAGCAATGTAATGCGATTGCTTTGGCTCTGCTTGAAATCTAGCACACATACAGACAGCAAACATGATGTCTGGTCTTCTAGCAGTCAAATAAATCAAGGAGCCTATAATACCACGATACAAAGATACCTCGATGGAAGATCCAGCTTCATCTTTGTCCATCTTGATGGTGGAGCTCATGGGAGTAGCTGCTGCTGAACTATTTTCCATTCCAAATTTCTTCAGCAGTTCTTTAGTATACTTCGCCTGGTTGATGAATATTCCATTCCCCAACTGGCGCACTTGTAAGCCTAAGAAGAATGTCAGCTCCCCCATCATGCTCATCTCAAACTTGTCCTCCATCAATTTAGAAAACTTCTTGCACAGTTTGGGGTTAGTTGACCCAAAAATAATATCATTAACGTAAATTTGAACAAGTAATACATGGTCATCCTTAACAAATTTAAACAAAGTTTTATCTACTGTGCCTATTGTGAATTGATGCTCAAGCAGGAATTTTGTGAGTGTATCATACCAGGCTCTGGGTGCTTTCTTCAACCCATATAGAGCCTTGTCCAGTTTGTAAACAAACTCTGGATTTGTATGATCAACGAAGCCAGGAGGTTGTGCAACATACACTTCCTCTGTCAAGACGCCATTAAGAAAAGCACTCTTGACATCCATCTGAAAGACTTTAAAGTCTTTATATGCAGAATATGCAAGGAACATGCGTATGGCTTCTAATCTAGCTACTGGTGCAAATGTTTCATCAAAATCTATTCCTTCCATTTGTCTAAACCCTTGTTCAACCAGCCTAGCCTTATTTCTTGTTACTATTCCATCTTCATTCAGTTTGTTTCTAAAGACCCAACGAGTTCCTATGACTGAATGATTTTTAGGTCTAGGTACAAGTTGCCATACTTTATTACGTGCAAATTGATTTAACTCTTCTTGCATAGCTTCTATCCAGCTTGGGTCAGATAAGGCTTCATCAATTTGTTTTGGTTCTATATGTGAAAGAAAAGCAGCATCAAAATGATCATACTGAGATAGCTGGCCTCTAGTGCGAATAGGGGATTCGAAATTACCTATGACTTGCTCAGGTGGATGATTTCTATTCCACCGAAGATCAAGTCCAATGGGATTTGATTGTTGTTACCCCTGAGTTGTTGGATGATTTGCCACGACTGGATCAGCAGACGCCATAAGATGTGAAGAATCGCTAGCTTGTGCGTCTGCTTCTTGCTGGTAAGAAGTGCTTGCTGCTGGTACATCAGCAGGTGGCCTAGATGTGCTCTCGACTGGTTCACCAGCAGGTGGTACAAAATGATGAGTTCTTGCGGCTGGTTCACCAGTCGATAGGCTTGATGCTAATTGATAAGGAGTCGCGACTGGTTGTCCAGCAGGTGAACTCGCGACTTGTTGAATATCTCTTGCGACTGATTGATTAGCAGGAGATACCAGCTGATGATTTCTTGCGACTGGGTGTCCACTTGATGCTATTTGGGAATTGCTTGCTGCTGGTTGACCAGTCGAGGGTTGAGCGTCGTTTAATTGTATATTACTTTGATTCTTCGACGCTTCTTCACCAGTAGCTGGTGCACTTGTAATTTGATCCTGCGGCTATTTCATGTTAGTTAAATCAATAACAACTGGATTACCTGCTGGATCTTGTTGAACGTTGTTGTGCATTGTGACCACTGCTGGTTGTTCCCCCTCAGCTGATTCTCTTTGTGCCACGTCATCGTCTGATTCTTCAAGACTTGTCGATTCCAGACGTGAACAAAAATCGTGTAAGCTTGCAGCTGAGTTTGACTTGAAGCTGGTTTCATCAAACACGACATGTGCTGATTCTTCAACCGTTAAGCTTCTGCTGTTGAACACTCTATATGCTTTGCTTACTGCTGAATATCCTAAAAAGATACCTGCATCAGATTTTGGTTCAAAAGCTGTTAGATGCTTCTTGCCATTATTATGAATGAAACACTTGCATCCAAACACCCTGAAATAAGAAATATCAGGCTTCTTGCTATTCCAGATCTCATAAGGTGTTTTATCATGCATCCTATTTATCATTGATCTGTTCTGAGTATAGCATGCTGTATTAACTGCTTCTGCCCAGAATTTTTGTGAAATGCCTGAATAAGCAATCATGGATCTAGCAGCTTCTTTTAAAGTGCGATTTATCCTCTCAGCTAGGCCATTTTGCTGAGGAGTTCTAGCTGCTGAAAGCTCATGCTTTATTCCAATGTCATCCAGATAAGAGGATAATTTTTGATTTAAAAACTCTGTTCCTCGATCACTCCTTATCCGGTTGACTGTACAAGATTTGTCATTTTGTAAACGTTTTAAAAGCCTAATCAACTGGTCAGCGGTATCAGATTTTGCTTTTAAAAACACCACCCAAGTATATTTGGAAAAATCATCAACGACGACTAGGGTGTAGTTCATTCCCCCTAAGCTGGTTATAGAAACAGGACCAAAAAGATCCATATGCAAAAGATCTAAGCTTCGGGAGGAACGTTTACCGCCTTTGATTTTGAAAGTAGATTTAATTTGTTTTCCCAGTTGACAAGCTGCACAAATCTTGTCCTTAGAAAAAGAGATTTTTGGCAGACCAGAAACCAAATCATGTTGACTCAATTTAGCAATTGTTTTGAAATACAAATGATTCATTCCCTGGTGCCACAACCAGCTCTTGGAAGAGCCAGCTGCAAGACACAATTGTTCAGTTTCCTGCTGATCTGACCAATTGATAACGTAAGTGTTCCCAGAACGCTTACCCACCAACACGGTTAGACCAGTTGAGTTCTGAACTGTGCACGTGTGTTGTTGAAAATTAACAAGGAAACCTTTGTCACAAAGCTGACAGATACTTATCAGATTGTAACGCAAGTTATCAACAACAAGAATATCAGAGATAGAGATGTTACCATGGGTAAGCTTACCCTTACCCACAGTGTTACCGTAGGCATTGTCTCCAAAGACTATTTTTGCTCCTTTGTGAGGAACAACGTCTGTTAGTAGCTTGGGATTTCCAGTCATATGTCGGTCACATCCACTGTCTAAGTACCACACTTTTGATCCATCAGCTGGTGTTTTGTACCTATGATCCTGCAATTATACAAAGAAAATTTTGGTACCCAATTTTACTTGGGTCCTGATTGGATTACCCCTTTCGGGACCCAGATTTGAACAATTCTCACGGTTTTTCCAGTTCTAGGATCAACGCAAGTATGTGCAAAATCACGTGCTGGTCTTTTGAATTTTGATTTGATATTTTGACCATATGGATTCCTTCTCGGCTGGTTTCGTGTCCCTTTAGTTTTTGCCTTCTTCGAATAATGCCTCGGCTGGTTGGGAACAAAGAATTTTGGACCAGCTTTTGCTTTGTCCTTGTTCAGCTTGTTCTTTAGCCAGCCTGGCTTTGAATTCTCAGGCCTTTGATGCCCAACACCGACTTTGCCTTTTCCTTTACGATCAGGCTGAGAAGTATCCTGGTCATCATATCGTATCGATTCGCAACAATCATATATCACCTCAGCTTTGACAAGCCCATTTTATTGAACTTGTCATAAGTTGGCAGTGACTGAGTACTTGGTCCTTCATCGCTGCTATTACTGCTATTGAATCCAATACCAGTTCTATCACCGTTAGATTTCTGGTCTTCTTGCAGCTTATGAAGTTTATGGGTCGGAATTGTTCCAGGCGCTCACAACTTGTTTCAATCAAATATTTCCTCTTTGAGCTCGCTGGTTTCATCTTTCAACATTTCATTCTCAACTGTTAGCCTACTCAACTTTGCTTCAAAACTGTCAACATCCTCTAGCTCATCAGAACTTGATTCAGTCGTCTTGTTCTCATCCTCCTATCCTTGGATCGCTCCTTGGATCTCTCACAACTCTTTCATCTGTTTCCTCATCTTTCTTGTGTCGATCATCACTCCTCTTGTCGTCTCGCTTGTATCCATCCTCCTTCTTGTATCTATCCTCCTTCTTCTTATCTCTTCTGTATCTGTCATCCTTCTTAGGCCTGTTGCACTCAGCTGCAAAATACCCTGGTCGTTCACAATTGAAACATATCACGTCAGATACAGATTTATCAGATTTATTAAAACTGTTGTGAGGAGAGGAAGGGTGGAAGGATCTTCTCATGAATTTCCCAAACTTCTTTACGAAGAGGGACATGACGTCATCGTTGAGTTGATCAGTGGTCTTGCTAGTGCTAGGGGAGCACTGTTCGATTGTTGTAGTTGCTGCTAATGCTTTGGTTGGCTGGGAAGTAGATGGCGCTTCAGATCTTGTTTCCAACTCAAACTCATAGGCTTTCAAGTTGGAAAATAGATCGTGCAACTCCAGCTTGTTCAAATCTTTTGATTCCCTCATCGCCATAGTTTTTACGTCCCACTCTCTGTCAATGCTCTCATTACTTTCAGCACCAACTCTCTGTTGCTGTATTCTTTTCCCAGACTGTTCAGCTCGATCACTATTGTACTGAATCTTTCGTCAAACTCTGTCATGGTTTCTCCATCCTTCATCTTGATGGACTCGTACTTTTGCTGAGCGACTGTTAATTTGTTTTCCTTTGTCTCATCGCTTCCCTCGCATATCTGGACAAAATTTTCCCAGATTTCTTTTGCCGTGGCACATGTCTTGATTTTGCTGAACATGTTTTTGTCTTTGTCCAGCGTTTTGTATAGGATGTCCCTGGCCACATTGTCCAAGTTTGCTTTCTTCTTGTCATCATTGGTGTACTCATGTCTGGCTTTCTCAAGGAACTGAGCCTCGCCATTTGATACTGAGAACGCCAGATTGGGCTTCATTATCTTCAATGGCTCATCAGTAATGACATTCCACATTTCGTCATCCATAGCAGCAAGATGCGCCTGCATGCGAATCTTCCAGTCATCGTATTCATCTCTGGAGAACAAAGGAATCTTGTTTTGTGAGGTAGACATATTAGTATGATGTAAAGCACAAAGATAACTGTTCAATAACTGAGATTGCCTGCTCTGATACCACTTGATGGTCCCAGAAATAGGATCACTAAGTAAATAGGAGTTCAGAAGGGGGGGTTGAATGAACTCCTTCGATTTTTCTATTTCAAAACTCCTTTAAAAGTTTGGATCTCAGTTTTATGCAAACTTCTCGGCCAACAATATTTGTGCGGAAAAAGGCCGATTGGTTTGTGAACAGTAAGCAATAAATAATATGTAAGTGCGTAAAGTAAAAGTAAGGGATCAGAGATTTGTTTCTGGAAGTTCGGACTTCAATGTCCTACGTCTCCCCTTCTTCCTCCTCGGAAGGTATCACTAGAAGACTTTGATGGTTACAGCACTTCTGCAAACACCCACCCACACAAGCAGCACTTGTATGGACTCCTAGCTATCTCAACAAACGATCCAAGCAGATACAACTGCTGGTTACAACACTTGACAGTATTTTCGAACTGCTTTACAAAGCCAGTTCTTTACAGACTCAATCAAAAGATGTACAATGAATACACGTATACGAGACTTTAAGAATCTTCTGGTTTCAATAATGAAACTCGATTACGACAATGTAACCAGAAGATTGACTCGAAGGTATTTCAATAAAGATCAACTGATAGGATCTTCGAGTCTTTGAGCTTTTGAATATTTCAATGAGTAGATAGCTCTGAGAGTATTTTGACAACGTTTCAGTAATAGCAATGGCAAGAGGTGTGTTCTTCAATTCAAAGTGTCTGCTATTTATATCCTTCATCCAACGGTCGATGAATCCAGATAAGGCAACAAATCCTTTTTGAATTTCTGACAGTAGTACGCCGTCAATCCTGCTCCACTACGAGGTAAATTGCGTTAAGTCAGGGATACAAGAATTATTTCCATATATGAGCAATCCCGTTGTAACGACCTCTGCCAATGTGTACTATTCATCCAAAAATAGCACCAATCTTGTCCCCTTAATTCCAGGCAATTTGTACGATTCTACGAATCTTTTCCAATTGAGTAAACGATCGTATTTGAATCAATTTTAGCTTGCGCCTGAAACAACTTTGACAACCAGATCCAATTTCCTTCATCGTGGTTTCAAATGTTGCGACTGGAAAATACTTGAAAGCGTCGACTGGTTTTCCACGTGTGATTTTCCAGCGCCTGGTTATACATAAGATCCAACGACTGGTTGAATAAAACTCTGTAGCTCTCGTCTGGATATAGCACCACTGAAGCTTGCGTCTGGTTTCAATACGATGTCGCTTTAACTAAATAAAACGCTGTCGTTGCACATGCTTCTATTTGAGATCTTGCGTCTGGTTTTCCAATACTATCCTGCGACTGGTTATCAAAAACGCTGTCGTTTTAACTTAACCATACGACATCGTTTGTAAAACTCTCGACTGGTTATACTTCACTGTTTACTGCGACTGGATATAAGCCACTGTTCACTGCGACTGGATACTAACCACTGTTCACTGCGACTGGTAGATTTACTTCAATACGCCGTCGTTTCTAGTATAAAGGCTTGCGTCTTGATATACTGTTTCTCGCATCTGAATAGCAATCTGTCGACTGGTTTTCCTTTCCTATTGACACCACCAGATATAACTTGTTCCATTTTTTTATCACCAAAACCATAAATTTTATCCTAACACAGGAAAATAGAATACGAGGTCAAGCCTCAGTACGAAGAGCTATCAAAACAGCTAGACATGCAACATGCCATAAATCAATGCTATGAATGCATGAGGGCTATCAAAGAATCGGATAGCTAGACCAATCTATCAACTGGCAAATCAAATCAAGCCTCTATACCACTCACAGCCAATCATCCGGTGGAAATCATCGGTCCGTGATCATCGAGGCCCGTCAGCCCATCACAGCTCGGTGGTAGACACTCGAATCCGGTAGTCACCACTCCAATGATAGCGTTGGACTTTTCGGGCACGACTCAACGATCGGCCAGTCACAACGTGGCACCCAATCAGGTCATCAAATCAATCTGTCAAGGCTCAATATGTATGCGTGTATGCCAATCAATATCAATGCATAATGCATACAAGGCATATTACATGAAAGCAGTAAGCATAACTCAACCAATTCAGCAACTGATTCACGTAAACACCTATCGGCAATTCCACAGATTTCACAACACTAAAATATAGTCATGTTCATGCTCAAAGCTGCTCAGGGCTGCTCAATCGTACCTCAATTCCACAATTTCTACCTCACAGATCACCAAAAGGGTACGTCAGAACTCACGACCAGCACCCAGCTTCCTCTTGGCTTTGCAATTCACGACAGACACTTCCTGCGAGCTCAAATCTAAAAGTCCACGCTAGCAGGAGGAAAAAACAGCACAGGTTTCTCCCAAAAACTTTGAACGCTAGCAACTCCGCGCTTCCAGGTCCAGCGTTAACTCAAGGTCTAAAATGGATAGCAATCGAAAGAGCTAAGCTAGGGGAATTCAGCGCCACCAAGACCACTCAATTCGTCGGCGGAAAACGGTGGGAATCTACGAAGAAATGTTCGGGTGAACAGTAACTCGACGATGGTTTGAATACGAAGATAAGAAATATCAGGTTCTCAATAATTCTAAGTGTCGATCAACACCTCTATATATAAATATCTCAACTCCCACGTCTGCTGATCACCAAATCCAGTCGACGTGAACAGTAGAAATCTCCCAGCAGAAACCACTTCTCTCTTCCGCTAAAATCAGCAGCAACAACCAGTCGAGACACTCATGAGAAAACATTCCAAAACGACACCGTACTCAAACGACTTCGCAGAGATCCACCAGCTGGTAACATCGATCGCTTGCAAAACAACCAAGAGCTGGTAGCAGGTCTCTCCAAACAAACACCAGCGACTGGTTATGCGAAATCAATCAAAACGATGACGCGTTAACTAATCCAAACGACATCGTAGCGGTAACGTCAGCATCGCTACCACCAGCTGGTCATCCAGTCGCAGCGCATTCCGCTCAACAATCTCTCGCTGCTGGTTCCAAACGCAACACTCAAAACGCAGCATTTGAACTTAACGAAACGACGTCGCTCTACTTCTAAGACTTGTTCTTCAACTCAACAGCTGTTCGCTCCTCTTCTCGTGCATCTGCTGATCCAGTAGTCAATACTAAAAACGTTGACTAACACGTGTCGCTCTCTCGATCACTCTCGCACTAAAAGCCATGCCTTACAGCAGCAACCTCTAAGATCGAAACGACAACGTATCATCCCTTCCGCTACAGTAACTAATTGCAACGCGCATCGACTGGTTCCCATTCCTACCAGCTGCAAGCTACAGTACCGCTGACTCGCGTTGACTACAGAAATTCACTACGGCTGATTCAATACTTAGAGAAATTCAACAACTCTAAATCCTCAAAATTCACGTGGCTAATCCCAATCAATAAAATTAATCACTACTCTAAATCTGAATCCTCACATTCTCCCCACCTTAAGAGATTTCGTCCTCGAAATCAGAGGCAACTTCGGGTAAGAAATTATTCAAATCATCACAGAAGAGAAACGGCTGATACACGACACAATATACTAGACACCATTCCCAAAACATCCATGCCATACCGAAAATCACCGGATACAAAGCCGTAATTCATCTGATTAAACTCCAAGAATTCAAGATAACTGGGAAATTAACAAATAACAACTACGAAAAACACAACCAGAAACCGAAATCTAAAACAACGATTCATTCAAACAGATGCGGCCATTCCCGCTGCATCTTCTCTTCCGGTTCCCAAGTTGCTTCTTCTCTGCCATGCTTGCTCCATTGGACCATCACCAACGGAACTACCTTGTTCCTCAGCTGCTTCTCCTTTCTATCCAGAATCTGCACTGGATATTCAACATAGTTCAAGGCAGAATCCAGCTCAACTTCGTCGGTTCTCAAAACATGGGAAGGATCTGGCTCATATTTTCTCAACATTGACACATGAAAAACATCATGCATCACTGCTAACTCCTCGGGCAGCCTCAATCTATAAGCCAACTATCCAATCCGCTCAACAATTTCAAAAGGACCAATGTATCTGGGAGCTAACTTGCCTTTAAATCTGAATCGCATGACGCTCTTGAAAGGAGAAATCTTGAGAAACACACGATCGCCTACCTCGAACTCTAACGGTCGACGTCTTCTATTAGCATAGCTAGAGAAACGGTCTTGAGCAGCTTTCATTATACTCTGAATCAAATCGATCTGATCCTTCATGTGCTGAACAAACTCTGGTGTAGAAAGCTGTCTCTCACCAACTTCTTCCCAGCGGGGATCTGCACTTTCGACCATACAACGCCTCAAACGGGCCATTACGATAGTCACCTGGTAGCTGTTATTATACGAAAACTCAACCAAGGATAGCGAATCCTGCCAGCCACCACTGAAATCCATCACAATTGCACGCAGCATTTCCTCTAAAGTCTGGATAGTCCGTTCAGAATGTCCGTCTGTCGATGGGTGATAGGCCGTACTCATAGCCAATATCGAACCCATAGCTGCTTGAAAACTCATCCAAAATCGAGAAGTGAACCTCGGATCTCTGTCGGACACTATCGAAACCGGAACTCCATGCAATCTAACCACATGGTCGATGTAAAATTTTGCCATTTTCTTCACAGAGCACCTCACATCATAGGGAATGAAATGGGCGGACTTCTAAAGTCTATCAATCACAACCCAAATAGCATCACATCCCCTGCTCGATCGAGGTAAGTGAGTTACGAAATCCATGGCGATGTGCTCCCAATTCAATTGGGGCACCTCCAAACTCTGTAGCAAACCACCAGGTCTCATTCTCTCGGCCTTGACCTATTGGCAATTCAAACATCGAGCAACAAAACCAGAGATGTCGCTCTTCATACCTGCCCACCAATAGTGAGACTTCAAGGCATGATACATCTTCCTTTCGCCTGGATGCACACTGTACCGACTACAATGCGCTTCATTCACGATGGCCTCCTTCAAATCAATCAGGTTTGGGACCGTTAATCTCCCTCGGAATCTCAAACAACCATCCGAAGAAACAGAGAAGTCATTAGACTGACCATTCTGGGCCTTAATCCTCAACTCATGGATATAGGGATCAGTCCTCTGCGCCTCCCTGAGATCCTGCAAAAGCTGTGGTTCAACCTGCATCGTAGAAACCATGAAGTAATGATCGCTCGGCTGAAATCTCCAACCAGAAGTACTTAACTGCTCATAGACTCTCGAAGCAC
>KV001967.1:88039-154546 GCA_001598015.1 Dorcoceras hygrometricum | reverse complement strand
GTAGCTGTTGTGTTAGATTATCCCGTAGCTTGTAGTTTTGTTGTATTCCTTCCCTAGATGTTATAAATTGTTTGCTCGGTTATCTTGAACTCTAGGCTTGTGTTGGACGAGTTCTGTTTTGTATCTCGCTGTTGTTTCGTTTTCCAGAGTTGTTGGTGTGATTTCGGGGACGAAATCCTTTTTAGTGGGGGAGAAATGTGAGACCTGGATTTGTTAATTGAGATTAATCGTTGGAATTAATCGGTTTATAGAGATTTTGTTGGTTTAGAATCTCTGTTTCGAGGTTTGAGTTGCATTTTCAGGTCGAGAACCATACTTAGAACGATTCTGGAAGTTTTCGTGATTTTGGTATTTTTGGGTAAAAGTTGATTCTTGAGCTAACAGCTGGTCGGTGGTGAAACCAGTCGAAGCGTGTTTTGGTAGTGCAGGGTATGAAACGCCGTCGTTTGCGTGAAGTCTGGTTGCGCGTGTTGAAATCAGCAGATGCATTATCGTATTTGATTTGAGGGCTAAAACGACTGCGTTTAGATTAGTTAGCACGACGTCGTTTCGATGTTGCGTCTGGTACCAGCTGGTGGAATCGCGTGTGTGTATCTGCTGGTTGTCCAGCAGAAGCAGATGTCAACGCGGGTCCACTTTCCTGTAGCGCGAAGAGGAAGACATAACATAGTGTTCATCCTGGTGCACGGAAGATGTACCATGCTTTGAATCCGCACTTTTGGTGGGCTGGCCTATGATGTTGCTCCCCAGACAGATGGCCAATCTGAGCGAACTATCCAGACGTTGGAGGATATGTTGCGTGCTGTTGTGTTGGATTTCGGAGGTAGCTGGCAAGACGCGTTGTCTTTGGTCGAGTTTTCGTATAATAACAGCTACCAAGTGACGATTGGTATGGCGCCTTTTGAGGCTTTGTATGGCAGGAAGTGCAGATCGCCAGTATGTTGGGAAGAAGTGGGGTAGAAGCAGCTATCTGCCCCCGACTTTGTGCAGCAAATGAAAGATCATGTGGATCTTATTAGACAACGGATGAAGGCTGCCCAAGATCGCCAAGCTAGTTATGCGAATAAGAGGCGTCGACCCCTTGAGTTTCAGGTTGGTGATCGTGTATTTCTCAAGGTTTCTCCGTTTCGTAGTGTGATGCGCTTTGGACGCAAGGGAAAGTTAGCCCCTCGTTACGTTGGTCCGTATAAGATTGTTGAGAGGATCGGCCCTTTAGTGTATCGGTTGTTGTTGCCGTCAGAGTTGGCTTCTCTTCACGATGTGTTCCACGTGTTGATGCTGAGGAAGTACGAGCCAGATCCGTCTCATGTGATTGGAACTGACGAGGTAGAGCTAGATCAGTCGTTGAGCTATCAGGAATATCCTTTGCAAATCCTTGGCAGAAAAGAGAAACAGCTGAGAAATAAGACCATTCCGCTAGTAATGGTGCAATGAAGCAAGCATGGTAGGGAAGAAGCTACTTGGGAGCTGGAAGAAAAGATGCAGCGTGAGTGGCCGCATCTGTTTGAGTAGCTGTTGTGTTAGATTATCCCGTAGCTTGTAGTTTTGTTGTATTCCTTCCCTAGATGTTATAAATTGTTTGCTCGGTTATCTTGAACTCTAGGCTTGTGTTGGACGAGTTCTGTTTTGTATCTCGCTGTTGTTTCGTTTTCCAGAGTTGTTGGTGTGATTTCGGGGACGAAATCCTTTTTAGTGGGGGAGAAATGTGAGACCTGGATTTGTTAATTGAGATTAATCGTTGGAATTAATCGGTTTATAGAGATTTTGGTGGTTTAGAATCTCTGTTTAGAGGTTTGAGTTGCATTTTCAGGTCGAAAGTTATGTTTAGAACAATTCTGGATGTTTGGGTCAACTTTCCTATAGCACGAAGAGGAAACATCGTCGTTTTGTTGTTGCGACTGGATGTCCAGCTGCGAGATATTTTCACTACTGTAGCTTGCGACTGGTACCAGCAGAGAGAAGTGTTATGCGTTGTTGTGTTCTTGCGACTGGTTACCCAGCTGCTGGTAGTGAGGATTGCGTATCCTATGTGACGTCGTTTGAGTAAGTTGGCGCGACGCCGTTTTGAGAACCAGCCGTTGGTTTGTTTTGCGATTGTTGTAGCATTATTTGAGAAACCAGCAGTTGGTTCTTGCGTCTGAGAGTTGTAGTATACCTGCTGGTTTGGGAGATCAATGGTGTCGACTGGTTTTGTCGGTGGACAATTATAGTTTGAGTCCCAGTCGTTGCTCGTGCTATTTATAGGAAGATTTGGCCTTCGATTTTAGACACCAGTTCCCATACTTAGAATATTTCCCAGTCTTTCGTTCTCTGTTTCTTCGAACCCTAGAGCATTGTTCAGCCGTGAGCTTTTCCGGCGGATTCCCGTCGTTTCCGGTGGTTGTTTTGCTCGTGCGAGGTAGCTTTGGACTCCTCTCGAGAAGCCTTATCGATTACTACCATTCTTGGGGGCTGTGGTTAGCTAGAGCAAGGTCGCGAAGTTACTGTCTTGGCCGTGCTTTCGCTGAGAAGGTAGCTTTGAATTGTTGTAAGATCTTGGCTTTAGTGTATTGTTTTAAGCTTTAGATTGTGTAGTATTGATGGGTTTGAGTGCTGGTTGAGAGTGTCTCCCGGCCGTGAGTTCTGTGCTTGTATCCCGTAAGATTTATGTTGTGTACGCTGTTGGTTAACAGGCTTTTACCAGAGTCTTCGGGACTTCTTCCAGTGTTGGTTGTAGTTCAGAGGTATTTTATTTAAGGTACGGATCTGAGCTTGATGTAGCTGGGAATTGGCGTGAGATTGAATGCTAGATGGCTGTGGTGTATTGAGGTGGATGTTGCCGTGTGCATACGTGATTTCTATTGATTGTTTAGCTGCCCTGTTATGCATACACGCATTTCCCCAGATTGCATTCATATTGTTATTACATCCATTGTTCGTATCTTGTATTGCTGTTGTTGATTCTTACCAGGATGTGAGGGAGAGCGGCGATACCGCACTCTCATCTCCCTGCTGGGATCGTTAGCCACCATGAGCCGAGTGGTTAACTACCACAGTTCATGGGCGAGGCAACAGCAGGTTGAGTTGTTTGATGCATTTGGTATTTGGGTGTAGTGTCATGGCGAGTGGCTCATTACCACACTGTGAACACACCCCGTGGCGCTGTTTCTTTTGCTCTCCGTACTGGGGTTTGACCCCATGTCCCTCTGGGGCTTGGTTTGTTTCCTTGTTTGTGTTGTTTTCAGGAAACCCAGGTTTTACAGCTGGTCGTGGCTTTAACCCAGCTGGTGGTGCCCCAGGAGGTGGTTAGTGTGTCCCAGTTGCATATAGCATACTTATATATATGTATCAGTCAGCCAGAGGGATGCCCTGCGCTTTGTCGTTGTACCCGTAGGGGAGTCTGATACTTGTTGTGGTTGTTATATGTTATATTGTGGTTGTTGGATTTTAATCTGGGATCTACTTTGAGTATCGTTCTATTTTAATTATATGTTTTAAACCGTCGGACCTAAACGCGAAAATTTTACCCACTTTTTGATAAGCTTCCGCATGTGTTTGGGTTTTTACTTGGTTTAGAGCACGAGGCCTGACATTGGAGGTTTTACCCGGCTGAGGATTATGTTGTGGTTTCTTCTTTACAAGTTGAGCCACAGATCGTTTCGAGCATTAGAGCCACTCAAAGAACAGATCCTTCCATCCACGAGTTGAAGTTGAAGGTCAGGGCTGGACA
This sequence comes from Dorcoceras hygrometricum, assembly GCA_001598015.1. Taxonomy (NCBI): domain Eukaryota; kingdom Viridiplantae; phylum Streptophyta; class Magnoliopsida; order Lamiales; family Gesneriaceae; genus Dorcoceras; species Dorcoceras hygrometricum. The sequence continues at coordinate 150,837 of KV001967.1, read as the reverse complement.
ACTTGAGGACTATTCTATTTCGTCCGATGGGTGTTTGCATTTTCGTGGTCGGTTGGTTGTGCCCAACCTGATAGATCTTCAGGAGGATATCCTTAGAGAAGCGCATTGCAGTAGACATAGTGTTCATCCTGATGCACGGAATATGTACCATACGTTGAAGCCGCACTTCTAGTGGGCTGGTTTGAAGAGTGACGTTGCTGGTTTCGTTGCTCGTTGCTTGAACTGTCAGCAGGTTAAGGCTGAGAGGATGAGACATGGTGGTCTGTTGCAGATTTTGGAAGTGCCCCAATGGAATTGGGAGCACATAGCGATGGATTTTGTGACGCATTTGCCTCGTTCCAGCAGAGGTTGCGATGCGATTTGGGTTGTAATCGACAGATTGTCGAAGTCTGCACATTTTATTCCCAGTGGAATGACATTTTAGTTGAAGAAAATGGCGAAACTGTACGTAGATTTTGTGGTTAGATTGCACGGTGTTCCTGTTTCGATCGTTCAGACCGAGATCCAAGGTTTACTTCCAGGTTTTGGAAGAGTTTGCAAGCAGCTTTGGGTACTAGATTGGCTATGAGTACAGTGTATCACCCCCAAACAGATGGTCAATCTGAGAGAACTATCCAGACGTTGGAGGATATGAGCTGTTGTGATGGATTTTGGTGGTAGCTGGCAAGACGCGTTGTTTTTGGTTGAGTTTTCCTACAATAACAGCTACCAAGTGACGATTGGTATGGCACCGTTTTAGGCTTTATATGGTAGAAAGTGCAGATCGTCGGTGTGTTGGGAAGAAGTGGGGGAGAAGCAGCTGTCTGCCCCAGAGTTTGTGCAGCAAATGAAGGATCACGTGGATCTTATTTGACAGCGGATGAAAGCTGCCCATGATCGCCAAGCCAGTTATGCGAATAAGAGGCGTCGACCTCTAGAGTTCCAGGTTGGTGATCAGGTGTTCCTTAAAGTTTCTCCTTTCAGAAGTGTTATGCACTTTGGCCACAAGGGAAAGTTAGCCACTCGTTACGTTGGACCGTATGAGATAGTTGATAGGATTGGCCCTTTGGCGTATCGACTGTTATTGCCACCAGAATTATCTTCTCTACATGATGTCTTTCATGTTTCCATGTTGAGGAAGTATGAGCCAGATCCGTCTCATGTGCTTAGAACTGACGAGGTTGAGCTAGATCAGACGTTGAGTTACGTTGAGTATCCCTTGCAGATCCTAGATAGAAAAGAGAAACAGTTGAGGAATAAAACCATTCCTTTGGTAATGGTGCAATGGAGCAAACATGGTAGGGAAGAAGCTACCTGGGAGCTGGAAGAGAAGATGCAGCGTGAGTGGCCGCATCTGTTTAAATAGATGTTGTATCAAATTTTCCAGTAGCCGTTAGTTTTTTGTTGTTCTTTTCCCCTAGCTGTTGTTTGTTGTTTGCTCAGTTTTCTTGAACTCTTGGGTTCAGTTGAGTTGTTCCTGGACTTGTTGATTTCGAGGACGAAATCGTGTTTTAGTGGGGGAGAGATGTGAGACCTGTGTTTTCGCAATCAGGTGTTGGTCGGGTTTGGACCAGCTGTTGGTCGATGTGCTTGGCGTAGCCATCAAATTTGCCTAAGTGTTAGAATCAGCAGTTGGAAAGATATCAGCAGTAGTAGTAGGAATCAGCCGTTGAGTGATCGCGTCAGCTGTTGGTATTTCAGTCGTTGCGGTTTGGTAGGAAGCAGCAGCAATGCTGACGTGGATTTCCAACGTTGGTGTATTAGCACGTATGCAGCTATTGCGAGAGACCAGCTGTTGCGAGTGATCAGCTGTTGGTATTTTAGTTGCGATGATCAGCAGAGAGCGCTAAGGGACTTTGAAGCGACGACTTTTTGTGAACAGGAACCAGCTGTTGGTTTCGTTAGCGTGTTTTATAGCAGGTAGCGAAACTACATCGTTTAGTTAAGTTGGAACGACAGCATTTTGAGTGGAGCGCTTTGTATCAGCTGCTGGTTATATTAGGCATCTACTGTTGAGAGCTCTGATGCGTTGTAGCTGCTGGTTTGTTGATTAGCTGTTGATAGCAAGGTGACGTGTTCCTCTGCGACGTCGTTTGGTTAAGTCGGTGCGACGTCGTTTTGTTTATTTATTCACTGTTTAGCGATAGGCAAAAGCTGATGCGAGATTTCAGCAGTTGGTTGGGAATATTAGTTGCGACGACTGTTTTGTTGATGGAATCTGTTCCTGCTGCTACCAGCTGTTGAGTAGTGTATTTATTAGAAGACTTGGTCTTCGATTTGGCATGAGATCCCATACTTAGAATATTTTCCCCGATTATCGTTCTCTGTCGTGAACCCTAAGCATTGTTCACCGTAGCTTTTCTCCGACGATTCCCGTCGTTTCCCATCTCTGTTTTGAGTAAGACCGGTGGCGCTGCACTCCTTGAGAGTTGCTCTTTCGATTGATACCACTTTTGGAAGTTGTTGGAGGATGGAAGTAGGATCGCGAAGTTGCTATCTTCGGCAGTGTGTTCGTGTGTGCAGGTAGAACTTCGAATTGTTGTTAAGATCTTACCTCGAGCGTTTGTTTAAGCTTCCTGTTGAGTTAGATATGTAGGATAATTGCTGGTTTGAGTTGTAGCTCCCAGCCGTGTGATTATGTGTTAGCGTCTCTGAGAATTATGCGTATTGTTTAGCAGGTTTTAGACCAGAGCTCTCGGGACCCTGTTTGTGGTAATTGTTGCACAGAATATCGAGGTACGGATTTGGAGCTTGTAATTCGGCGTGGTTATGGCTTGGATAAATTGTGAGGTTGCTGTTGTGTGAATTGCCGTGTATGATTGATGTTGCATATGTTTTATGCTATCTGTTTTGTTAGCTGTTGCATACACGCATATTCCATTCAACTGTTGCAGCCATTGTTTCGTTGTTTCGTTGTTGTTGCTGTTCTGTTCTTACCAGGATGCGAGGGCGAGCGGCAATACCGCACTCTCATCTCCCTGCTGGGATTTGTTAGCCCCTATGCGCCAAGTGGCTAACTACCACAGTTCATAGGTTGGGCAATGGCAGGTTGAGCTGTTGATGCATCTGGTAAGGGTGGTGAGTAAGGGTGAGTGGGTAGCACCCACATGTCCTACACACACCGTGGCCACATATCTTTTGCAGATTCTGTTGAGCTGTGCTTGATGTTCCTTGGATCCCTTCTTCGATTGTAGCCTTCGACTGTTGTCCCGTTCTTCATGCATAGCATCTACATTTTATCTTTGCTGTTCATTGTTGATTTATAGTTGCTCTCCGTACTGGGGTTTGACCCCATGTCCCTCTGAGACTTGGTTTGTTTTGTTTGCCTGTGTTTGATTTCAGGTATCCCAGGTTTCACAGCTGGTCGTGGTTTTAACCCAGCTGGAGGTGCCCCAGGAGGTAGTTAGAGTGTCCCAGTTATGTATAGTATTTATATGCACTGGTATCACTTCGGGTGAGATGTCCCGGGTGATGCTTAGATCTATATAGCTGGCAGTCATTTAGTACTTGTGTTGTATTCGGCCGTGGGGCAATTTGTTGTACTTGAGTGTTTGTGCTGTTGTAGATTTATTAAACTGGGATTATTTTGAGTATTGCACTATTTTAAATTATATTGTTTTAAACCGTCAGGCCAAAAGCAAAAATTTTAACCACTTTTTAGTTGCTTCCGCTATGTTTTGCGTGGTTTAACTCTGATGTGAGCACGAGGCCTGACAGCTGTAACTGGCGCTTCCTCTGAAAGTCCTCCCTCATATCCTTTCGACCCCTCTCGGACCGGTAAGCTCTGTTCACCACTGCCATGTATGTAGTCACGTCCGCCATATTGACATCATGGCGGATGTCTGGTCGCAGTCCATCAGTGAACTTCCTCAACTTCTCGCTCTCCACCATCCCGATCGAGGGCACAAAGTGACACCCCCGCTCAAACTGTCGCAGATACTCGGCCACCGACTTGTCTCCCTGACGGAGACTCATGAACTCCCTGATAAGCTGGCTCCAGGAATCAGCATTGAATACTTCTCAAAGAAGACAACCTTGAATCTTTCCCAAGTCAGACTCTCCACCACCAAACCAACCACCGCGCTCTCCCACCAAAGAGCGGCATTTGTCTTCCTCATGAAGATAGCACAACGGACTTTGTCAGCGTCCGGGAGACCCATATAAGCAAAGATGGTCTCCAACGATCAGATCCACTCCTCAGCAACGACTGGGTCAGTAGTACCAGCAAACTCCTTGGGTCCCTGCTTGCGGAACGTCTCAGCAACGTCCTCCTCATCCGAATTCTCGGGTCGCTCCAACTGTCTCTCCAATAACCTGGTTATCCCGGCTAGCATATCCAAACTATCCCTCTCGTAGGGTGTCAACTAAATAGATGGGAGAGGAGGAGGAGGCGTAGCATCATCCTGCTTGCTTCTGTCGCGTCTGGGAGGCATACTGGTACACAAAAACCTTACCACGTAAATCTAAGAGCATGACTAAGCATTTAACTCTAAAACTTCTGAAGTTAAATTAATGCTGAAAATAGAACATGCATCATGTGAAAATAAACATGCATCGTAAAACTCTTAAAACTTACAGATTGGTAGTGTGACTTTCGAGCTCCACGCAGCAGGCTAGTACCCCACCAGAACCACCGCTCTAATACCAACTGAAACGAACCAGACTGTAGAAATTTTCTTTTTTTAAAAAAAATCATGTGCGGAATAAATAAACTAAAAAGTATGGTTCTTCCCCTTTAAAACATTTTCCTCAATATTACTTTAAAACATAAATAAAATAAATATCTCAAAAATCACATCATTCCTTTTCCTTAAAAATCAGAGTAAATAAAAGTACGGAAAGACTGAACAAAACTAAAAGAAAATATCTGAAATTGTTTCATAACATAAAATGAAGACGTCATAGTGGTCACGAGACAACAGCTGCGACGGGAGCTCAGAGGTCCTCACCGCCGGTCGACGTAAAATCTACAGGATCATCACCTGCACCATTTAAACCTAGTGAGCCTAAAGGTCCAACACGCTCTATCTGAATAATAGTAAGGTACATATAATAAAATCGCATGCAAGCATATACGTATAGTAAAATAACTTCAAAGCATGCGTGCATGAGTGATCGTAAAACATGGTTCATCAATCAATCGTAACATATCGTCATTGTATATCATACATAATAAGGCATGACATGGCATAACATAACGTGTGAGTCGTATCCATGAAGTGTGTACCATGTTCGATTGATCAATCTTAAACCAACGTACGTGGCGGCCTGTTTCACCGACCTACATCAGCACCACATTAACAGAGATTCACTGAGCCTGGTCTCCCAGATTCGCTCATCGTCTATCATTATACATTAACAGAGGTTCATCGGGTCCGACATCCCGGATCCGCTCATCGTCTATCTTGCCACAAGTTACTTCAATCCCTCCATTTTTCTTTTAAAACATGCCTTTATCATTTCATAAATTTTTTATGATGCGTGCATTTTATAAAACATGTAATTTAAAAGCTTAGCCCGTCAATATATATTTAATTCCTTCATTTAAAACGTTAACGTACATAAAATACTACATATATAATTAAATATATATTCACGGGCTTCTACATTTTATACTCCGGTAAATGAATGATCCAAGGTGTCTAGCCCACTAATTCTAAGTCCAAAAGTCTAGACATAACTTAAAATTGAAACTTAGCCTTGGACATGACTTGGCTCTTAGCTTTTAAATTAACCTTTAAAAATTTCCAAAATGCTCAATCCTTTACTTAAAGATCAAATATTTAAATCTTGACTAAATAAAAGACCTATTGACCAAATTTCGAGTTTAAAACTTAAATAAAACATTAGGTCCAAAATAATTTAAAGTTTGACTTGAAATTAGACTTTAAAAAGGTTTGACCAAATATTCATAAAATTGGACCCTATACTTTAAAATAAAAATACCCGGTCCAGGAATAAAATAAGTCGGACCAAACTTAAAATATTTTGACTCGACCATCGACTAACCGACCCGGTCCAACCGAACCCAACCAATCGGTCCAGCCGAACCCGTCGGCCCATACAAACACACCAACCCTATAGCACGTCCCCTCCTTGCGCCATGCCCTCTTGCAGCCCTTCGACCTCCCTGCTCCGGCCGCCCATGGCCGAAGCCCCATCGGCTGGACCACTCCCAGGTCTAGTCGGTCCCACCTGATCAGGCCATGGCGCCAGCCGTGAGCCACAACGCATGACCGAAGGACGTGAATGGGGCGGCTCGAACACGGCGCCCATGCCATGCGGCCGCATGCCACCCTTGGTTCAGCCATTGATCTAGCCCTCTTATCCTCATCCATTTACCACCCTAGACCACCCTTGGACTGAGCCATAGTCCCATGAACCCTCCTCGACCGAGCCAACACAAGAACAATTGAAATTATGCGTTAGAAATCATGATGCATGCGTGATCCGTAAACAACAAATATAGATCTCATGATTACACATGCAAAACATACAATCATTCATTAAAACAGTTTAATATAGCTTAAATGGTTAGAAAAAGGAAGATACCACATGCCTTTAATGGAGAACAAAGAAGATCTGCGAGTTACCGAAGCGGAGGACGCGAGATCGAGACATGACGCCTTGAAAACACCCAAAATCTTGAAGCCGATGGGGTTGTGCAAAAAGGGGGAGGGGACGGCTAGAGGGGATGAAAGGAGGCTTGGTTTTACAAAAATTATGCTTATGGGAAAATGAGGTGTGATACACAAGACTCCTCTAAGGATAGCTTAAGTTAGGAAAATTAAAAGAGCTTTTACAATACTAATCCTCACTAAAGGAATTGAATAAAACTCTAAATAAAGGTTGTAAAAATCTTAGTTTTCGTAATATGTAGCCTCCTTAATTTTAAAATACCATAAATTCCATTAAAACAGCCCGTATAGGCAAAAAACGGCTTTCCTTAAAAAATAATCATAAAAACCTCATTTTTCGGTTGCTGCTTAAAATAATAAATTTACTCTTAAATAAATCTGAGGGCTTAAAAATCTCAAATAATCTTCATCTCGGTCGTCCCTAGTCTCGTACACGCATTCGAAACTCAAACAGACTAAAAACATGACATGCATAACATGCAACATTAAAACCATCATGAAATCACATAATATAGCATATAAGTTTTTAAAATGATTTTTCCCCTAGTCATGCACTCATTCCCAATGTAATTAGGATTTCTGAGCGTTACATCAAAGCTGACACCAGCTTGGATAAATAGCATGGGACGCTTCTGATAACAGCTTGCGCACACCAACAAATCACGCCCGCGAAATCTCACAGCAACCCAACAACTTTCACTCAACGCTGGTATTCCAGAGCTGTTCAACGGTTGTCCTCAAAACAGCTTGCATTGCAATCCTGCTCGGGCATTTCAAAACAGCTTTCGCATCAACAGATTACGCTACCAGACGGATCACTCTTATAGATCAGTTCTCGCACAACTATGAGCTTTTGCTTCCTAGCTCAGCTTGCACGCTCAGACCATCTCAGAGCATTCAGCTCACGGTCTCTAGTACGGTACGCGTCACTCAGCTCACAGAGTGATCCTTACTAACCATTCTCTCTAAGCTGTTTGTCTCAATCAGCTTACAACCATGCTGATAACTTCTAAAGGCTCAGGCACTACTCGTGATCTGTCCACTCAGCTCGGGACATCAAACAAGTCCCTAACCTGAATCTGGATTGCTTTGTACCATGACCAACTATCATCTCAGGCCTCAACTCCGAACCCAGATCAGCTCTCGTGCGCTCACAGCTCTCGCGCACTACTCCAACTCAGGAATACAATAAAATCTCACCAGAACTGACCCTCACTAATAGCTTTCATCCAACTATGAGTCATCACCAGCTTGCACCCAAACTGATTTCACCAGCCAGCATTGCACAGCACCAGTAATCTGGTCCCTCATCTCAGGGCACCCAAAACATCTCTAAGCTGAATCCAGCTTACACTCACAAGGGAAATCTCTGAGCTGTTCACATCCAAGCTGTTGGTAATACACTGATTCTGCTAAACAGCTTGTTGTCACGCACAGTGGCATAGGTCACACCAACAGACCAGATCACACCAAAACTGATCAAATTGCACTAGCATCACAGTTTAATAGTTCCCACTACTCAGCTTAGAGGAACTCAGATCAGCACGCATTCTATCTATCAGCTTAGGATACTCTAAACAGCTTATAACGCCCAAAGCTGTTCGCTAAGCTCACAGATCACAGCGCATAAACCTGGAACATCTCACGATCTTAGAATAGATCACGCCTATTGTTCCCTGCTATACGACACTCTAAGCTTCTAACAGCTCACGGACTTAGCACAGTCCTTACATAGCAGCTTGCGCCTAATCTAGTCCACAATAACATCTCCTTCTATCAGCTTAGCACCAACTCTAGAACCAGCTTGTGTCTGAGCTGTTCCATCTTAACAGATGCTCCCTAAGCTGATCTATACCGATTAGCTAACCACTAATCCGGGATGATTAGACCGTCAATTATCTCGGCTAATTACGGTCCTCACATTTATTGCTTTCTTGCATATATGTTTTTAAACCGATTTTAGATTTTAGTTTATAGGGAGTATGTAGGTACTTTCCGCCTGGTGTTTTAGATTAGGCCTGATATACTCTCGATGCTTGAAACTTTCAAGAACAGGAGCTATTGCAGCTCCAAACTATTTCAAATCACATCTAGCAGTGCGTGTTATCAACTTCTTTTAAAACACGCACTTTCATACTCCGTGCTATCCCCCTAGCACAATGTGATCTGGTCCAGGCTGCGTGCCTCTGTCTTTGCTATTTCTCTATAATGCAGAGCGCGATCTGATCTGATCCACAAAATTTTTAACAAGTGTATTAGAGCTTTTATCCTCCGTGTCGTGAACTTTAATTCAATCCAAAAGTTTGCATCTGGGCAATCTAATCCTGTTTTTCGATTTTGACATAGATTTTGTGTTAAAGGATTTGCCTGGATAAATCATAAGTGACCTCAAATTGATTGAAAACTTCTTCCGCTGTTGAGTATAGAATGTGAGAAGCAATTCTCAAATGCTATTGACTTGTTGCATTCAGGGAGTATATTGACTATTTGATTGCTTGATGTGTCTCCCTTTGTTTGTTTCGACACAAACGGGAGGTAAGCTGAAAGATGTTATTTGGTTGCGTTCAAAACAAGCCAAAGGGGGAGATTGTTAAATGGATAGTTTTTATTTCCTTGTTTTGATATTTTTGATGTGTTTTGATATATTTTTCTCTTAGTATTATGCTTAATTCGTGTTCACTAAAAAGGTATGTCGATAGAACTTTGGTAAATACCTTGGATAATATCTATGATATCTTGTGATTATCTTGAAATGTTTTTGGCTGCTGTTTTTTATGGAAAGGATTGTGCATATCTATGATCTAGATCCTTATCTCTTTCTTTTGTGCATATTTTGTTATTTCCTTAACTTTGGAGATAATCAAATTTAATAAGTAATGTGAGATATGATCGGTTACGATGAATATGATGCTAGTTACAGTCCAAGTTCAGAAACCAAGTTTGGAAGGACTCTTCAAAATTGCAACAAGAATTTATTATCGATAGATTTGATTATGGTTGTATTTAGATTGTGTCCTGATATTAAATATGATGTGTGTCTATATATTTATGAAGGAGTGTCAATTATGTTGTTCGACTTTTGAGAAAAACGTCTACTGGTCATTCCGTGTTGCGAAAACTGCTACGACAAGATATATACAGTACCACTATATTAATTCTACTTAGAGAGCTTTCTATTCCTAGTGGTGCAAGTACACTCCGATTATTATTAAGCCATTCCTTGGGAAAGGAAGGTGTTGTTCTCGGGAGAGAACCATCCGCATGTCGAAGGGAGTTCAAGTGAAGTGGAGAAGAAGATGAGTGGTGCTCTCCAAATAGAATCCACTGAATATGTTCTTCATTTAAGTGTCATAATGAAAAGGGGAGTCTTTTACTGTTTTGAATAAGTCCTGCAGGTTTGTAACATAACTGTGATTTAGTGGATTTATATGTTGTCTGTGCGTGGCCCCGTAGATGTAGGTTTTTGACCGAACTACATTAAAATTCTGGTGCCATTGCTTTTACTTCAGTTATTTTTGCACGTATCAAAAGGATTAATCTCATTAACAAAAAAATATAACACATTAATTTTAACATATGATTTCAAATTAATTAGAGGAAACAAAGAGAAGGTGTCAAAAGTAATATCACATCTCTTAATTAATTAAGGATGCTGGTGATTTTCAAAACAAAATATATAATCTCGACAATTATTAGTCAAAGGTTAAACAAAGTGGTTTTAGCACATTAATTCGATGTCAAAAGGTAGTGAATTTCACCATTTAAGCACTTCATCTCTTTACAAAATGGTCAAATAGAATTCATAATCAAATTATATATAATCCTTTTAACAAAAAGTCAAATAATGATGATATAATTTGTAATTTGTAATGATTACATGTTTTAGTACTTCATCTCTAAATTTTTTTTGTTCCATGAAAAGCATAGAATTCACCTATATATATGCCCACAAAACTAGCAGCATCCCATCACATAGAAAAATATATGTACTCCAGGAATATGATCAGATCCACCTTTTGTTCATTCTTTTCCCGATTTTGCTCCATGCAGATCAAGATCCCCGTGGCTGTTTTCTTTACCCTAAGATTCATGTTCATGTTTTTAACCGGCTTCCTCCCGCCGAATCTATGGTGGTACACTGTGCTTCTAAAAACAATGATTTTGGAAACCATACACTGACCACTGATCAAGAATTCGAATTTAGTTTCTGTTTGGAAATCTTTTCGACTTTGTTTTTTTGTCACATTTGGTGGCAAAACAAAGACTCGGCATTTGATGCCTATAATGCAAAGTGGCTTGACAATCCATGTATTGGTCCTAACTGCACCTATGAGGCAAGACCGGATGGTATTTATTTATCTGGAAAATTTAGAGAATCTTGGAGTACACATTAATGTTGCATGAACATGAATGGCATGTTGTTAGATTTTTTTAATAATAATAAATGTGTAATAAGCACTCAACGATGTCAACTAAAAGTTCTTATCATTTTTGCAGCAAAACGATATGTGTTGGGATTACACAAAGAGTTTAGAGAAGAATGGACGAATAAACTCTTTCAATACTAAGAATACTTTTTAAATATTTCAAAAAAATTTTGTCCGTATAAATGAATTTATCTGTTTTTGGCATTTCCCGGATGAAATATTATATCCGTTCAGGTTGAATTCCATACAAAATATTTCCTTTGGATAACAAATTTCATCCGTTGAGGTTTTCCTCTGAAAAACTATTCTTCTGATGAACTTTTTTTGGTCAGGTTTCTGTGGATAAAATAACGTCTGGTCATTTATCCAATGTAGTTGTGATAAATTTGGTTATTGAAATGTTCAATTGATGATTGAGAATTGCGAGATTATATCAAGTTTGATTTCAACATGAGGAATATGCTCAAAATAACTCTCTCAAAAACAGATTATGCATTTTAAAATCATTTGAAAATAATGTATGGTAACAAAGCAGAGACCTTTGTTTCGCATAAAAGTTTTACCCTCTTCTTTTTTTCAGTTAAAATATTTTCTCAATGTTTTATACAGATAAAACATTTTATTTGCTTTTATTATGCGGTTAAAATAACATTTTGTTATTTTTCATCCGGTTACATATTTGGGTCCTATGAAATTCTTTAAGTAAAGTAATAAAATGCTATCACTTGTCTAACATGCAGAAAACTTATGTAGATATGCACAAGGATCTTTTTATGGAAGGATCAGTTTTAATTCCGCAGCTTATACGAAAGTCCTAGCATCCACAAAACTAAATGAATCAAATAATGATTCAATAGCTCGAGCTTCAATTCATTATATGAATCAAAAAATGATTAACAGTTTGAGCTTTCACAAAGTAATGTCATTATGTGAAGATCAATAACTCATTATATATTGCAATTCATATCTTATATTGCACGAGTTATTGTGTGTGAGAATAAACATTTATCGTGTACCTTCAAATATATCTTCACACACAAGGGATTGCTCATTACTAAGATAATAAATCTACTTTTAATCCACTTGATAAGAACTCTCTGTTTATTCATTCCGTACCTTTCCTCCGTGTCTATTCGGTGTTCTCCACTTCTTCATCTTCTCAAATAGATGTTCTTGAAGCGTTCAAATGTAGGAATGCAACAATCATATTTTGAGTTTTGTGTATTATGAGCTAATTTGAACTTTCATGGTCTGGAACATATGCAACTAGAAAATCTCCGGTATCTGTTTTCTAAAAGTGGCTTGTCGTAATAAATTCTTCTCTATTTTTTCCTTGAAGTTGTATCTTCTTCTTCTTTATGTTTTGTTAGGAAATGATCAGATCGCGCCCAGGACGTTTAAGAACGACAGAAGGCCGTGTGCGATCTGATCAAAGATGACGGAGCTACAATATCTTCCGGTTCTAAAGGTTTTGAACATCGAGAGTACATCGGGTCTGGTCTGACAAAACCATGAGGAAGTAACCCAAAGTGCTCCATGAAATTTGAAAGCAGAAAGACAGTTTAGAAAACATCTATGCAATTCAGATAAGCAGTAAAGAAATTACTCGGTACACAGAGGTTTTTTTATGGAAGTTCGAAGACACCACTTCTACGTCTCTCATTCTTTCAAATTGGAAGACTTTTACTAGAATAATTTGATTCATACAAAGCTGTACAAATCCATTCAGTTGGGACTTACCACACTGCCCAAGCTAAACTCCTAGAATCCACTCTGTTCACTTGTTTAATGTTTATGTGAGAAAGCCTACATACACAAACTTTAAAATCTTTGTCCCAACACAGAATTGATTTGATTTGATTTACATTCATTCAGCTAATCTATTGCGCTCAGCTCTCATATTTGTGAGCGAATTTGTGTGTGTGAGGATTCATCTATTTCAGCTCAGCTCTCACATATCTCCTCACGCACTGTCGTCTTCTTCGTGATCTTCAAAGACAGCTTGATGACGTCTGCTGGTGCTTGCACAACTTGATATTTTGTTATGGTCCGAACTTGCACTCTGTGCATACACAGTTTGAGAGTCACTCTAAGTGCCACTCTTAGTGTTACTATTTGAGAGTCTTTTCTTGTCTCACTGGCTCATCGATTCGACTCGTCTCTTCATCAGTCCAGCTTATATTTATAGCCACTGTATCGATATTACCATTGGATACAAGCTCCTAACCATTGAAAAACTTCTGTAAAGTTTTCTAACATTCGGTTCTTGTTGTCCTTTCTTCATTCTGTAGTATGTGAGATTATTTATTATCTTTGTACTGCCTCTGAACTGATATAGACTTATCAGAGCAAATAAGTTTAAACCATTTCAATTCAATCTTTTAATAATGCTTGTTCAACTAATTTGTCCATCTGAACTAGTATCCTATGTTGATCAGATATGTCTTCCGCTCTGATATGTTCAATTCAATTAAGCTCTTCTCTTCTTATGTGAACTTATCTGTTGCGAAGCTCCAATCTGTTTTGCACACAGAGCTACAGTTATCTCAGGCACTGACTATTGTGAGTTGTTCTCTACTGATATGTCTAATCTGCTCTTCGTATCTGAACTGTTATCTGTAGATCTGTTGTAATCTACTCTTATCTATTTTGTTCTGTTTTGATCTGTTCATGTTGTACTGATCTATTTGGCCTTTTCTACTCTAAGCTGATCTTATCTACTCTGATATGTTGTCATCTGATCTTAACTATACTGATCTGTTCTGAATTGATGATCTGTTCTACACTTCAACTAATCTGTTACTGCGATTGCTCACTGAACTAAATTGCTCCACATTTCAACTGAAATGAACTGATACATCGGATCTTGCTATTATGAACTGATTGGCTCTTCTTCTCAACTGAGCTTGGCTCTTTTTTATAATGTACAGTTCTTCAGCTTATTTGCTCAGCTCTATTTTGCTCTTATTCCTGCGCACTCATGTAAGCTGTTAGAAACAAAGCCACAAGTTTTGTGTTCATCAAAATTATGATCTGATATGTTTCACATATCCAACAATCTTCCCATTTTTTATTAACACAAAAACTGGATAAACATAAGCATGAATAAATAATTTTCAAAATATTTCTTCCTCTTTTATGGGAATCAAAAAGGTTAAGAATGTTAGGATCGAAAAACACTGAGATGAGTTTAGAAGGGGGTTTGAATAAACTCTGTTAGAAGTAGAGCCCAACTAGCCAACTTGTGGCGTGTGGGTTTTATAGACTCTTGTACAAACGATCTTTATATATGATATTCGCATTTTCTATATATGGCATTCTTTACTTTCATTATGTGTGTAATGATTTACAATTGTGTTGAGTAAAGACCTAGAATACACTAAAGCGTATGTTAGATGTGATAGTGGGTATGACGGCTATCATGAAACACATCTAATAGTCGCTGTGTATTCTAAACATGTTCCTAGTCGATTGGGCCGTCAAAATGAGGATAAGGCAGGGCAAGTTAGTAGAACTCGAAGAGGTTCGAGAACCAATTGAAGTACCAAGTGAATCTCCCGCACCTACTGAGCCAGTACCAGATATGGTCGCACCTAGGAGATCCGAAAGGATTCCTAGAGCTCCAGAGAGATATGGTTTTCTCCTTGAAGATGATCAAGGTGATCAAGTTGTTGGATCTGATCCAAGAACTTTCAAGGAGGCAATTTTCGATGCTGATTGTGGCTTGAAGCAATGCAGTCTGAGTTTGACTCAATGCATGCTAACCAAGTTTGGACTCTCGTCAACCCTCCCGAAGGAATTGTTCCTATTGGGTGCAAATGGGTGTACAAGAGGAAACTTGGGCCTGATGGTAAGGTAATGACCTACAAGGCACGACTGGTCGCGAAAGGTTACACTCAAAGGCAAGGTGTTGACTATGATGAAACCTTCTCGCCAGTCGCTATGTTCAAGTCTATTAGAATACTATTAGCCATAGCCGCATGGTACGACTATGAGATATGGCAAATGGATGTGAAAACTGCGTTCCTTAATGGAAACATTAAGGAAGAGATCTATATGACGCAGCCTGAGGGTTTCACATATGTTGGAAGCGAGCATAAGGTATGCAAGCTTCAGAGATCGATCTACGGTCTCAAACAAGCATCGCGAAGTTGGAACCTGAGATTCGATGAAACAATTAAGGAATTTGGTTTCATCAAGAATCCCGAGGAGCCGTGTGTCTATAAGAAGGTAGTTAAAAGCGCTGTGACGTTTCTCGTACTTTATGTTGATGACATTCTACTCATTGGGAATGATGTAGGAATGTTGCAGTTAACTAAAGTATGGTTGTCTAGTAGATTTTCGATGAAGGACATGGGTGAAGCATCCTATATTCTTGGAATACAGATCTATCGGGATAGATCTAAACGGATGCTCGGACTCACCCAAGCTACCTACATCGATACCGTACTTAAGAGGTTCTCTATGGAAGAGTCCAAGAGAGGACACCTACCTATGTGCCACGGGGTCACTCTATCCAAGTCTATGTGTCCAAAGATTGATGAGGAGATAGAGAGTATGGCACGTGTACCATATGACTCGGCTATAGGTAGTATTATGTATGGCATGATCTCGACTAGACGGGATGTCGCATATGCTCTGAGTGTCACGAGCTGCTACCAGGCCAACCATGTAGGAGTCGATGCATCGTTGTCGAGGATTCACCGCTCGCAGACATGCGTGGATATCCTATGCTATCTGAGGGGATAATAGTGTATAAATCTCTGGCCAGAGTACTAGAAGTGTTTTAGGTAAATGTGTTTACCTAGTTACACTCGCGATGTCACTATTTGATCTCCAAGATGTATGCATAGCTATCGGATCTCTAGCGACTCTCGATTTACCAATGGTCGTTGATCTGATCGGGAAATTACTGTACGCTAACCACGACCGACTGGTTCTTGCAGGCACTATCAGTGATACCTAGGGGATCATGGGGCGATGTTGCTAGATGCTTTACCATGATCCGTTGGGCAAGTCCGGAATTGTGATTTCGGAGCCGCAACGGTTGTGGGCCCACGGCTAGCTGTATCCCTGAACCATTGAGGGTCACACAAGTACTAGATTCGAGATTCCCGCACGGATACTCAGCTCAATGTGTTGAGCACGAGAAGAGGATTTCGGGAAGTGCGACTTCCTAGAAGTCAACAGGGGTCAAACCGGGATTTGACGCTGTTGAGGGGCAAAACGGTCTTTTTGCGATTTAGGGTAAGATGATCTGAAAAATTGTTTTTCATATCATAACATTCAGTTTTGGAAACTGAGTCGATCGGTCCGATCTGATCGGCGATCAGAGTTACGATGAAGTCGCAGCAATGGATATCGTCATTTGGACCCGGGCCCGATGGGCCGGCCCAAGTCCATTGTTAAGTCTATTTAATTAGACATTAAGGACTTCATAATTAATTCAACTCATAACCTACAACCCTAAACCTACTTGCTAGCCGCCCCCTCCTCTCCTCTTCCTCGCCGCCGCCGCCGCCGCCACGCGCCGCCGCCGTCGCCGCCCACTTCGCCGGAAATTGTTCCGGCCTAGTTTTCCGAGGAGTATTCGTTCGTGCCGATCTCGTCAGTGCTTCTAGTGCAGCCTGACGAAGGAGTCTCGGATCTGGTCGTGGACCGGATTGGCGTAAACTACCGCAATCTACCGAGAAGAGCCGGGTTCTTGAAACACCGGTTGGAGCCAGGCACAAGTGCCAGCAAGGTAGCGATTCTAAAACGCCCTATGAATGACGATATTGATTGTCTATTTTTCGTATTGATCGCCTCCCGGCACCTGTTTCTTGTTCTTCCGCTTCCTAGCCGGGGGGCGGATCCGGATCCCCAACAGATCCCTCCGCTGACCATTTGTTATCTTTGTCATAAATCATTTTAACTTTTGAAATTTAATTCCTTTAGAAATTTATGATATATGACAGGGAAACTTCTGTCATCTCTCCTTCGTCGCCTTGCCATATATCATTAAAACATTTTCTCTGCTGAAAATTCTTTACTGTTATTCTCTGATCTGAATAAGATCGCTAGAACAGATATGGTTAGCTGTTTTAAAACTTCTTTGACATTTGAAAGTTACTGGGATTACATCGGAGCTCAATCGAAAAGAAACTTGGATCAACTCAGGTTATAGGAACGGAGAACAGATATCAGAGCTAAGCTGAAGAACTATTTCTTGAAATTGGGTATAACTGTGAACAACTAGAGTTATACCTTCGAATCGAAGCTAATGGAATGAAGAATAAATGTGGTATTAGCATATCAGTCCAGAGTGGACCTAAGCTGACGCATATCAGCTCAAAGTATGAACATATCGCAAGCGTAAAACAACTCAGAATATAAAATCAAATATGTGCCGTTTGGTCCACTCAGATTTGGAAAAGTCAACGCGAATTTAAACGAGCAGACTAGATTACGATGGTCAAAGAAATTCAAATCAGTTTAGGGAAATCAGACCATATCGTAAACTTAGAGCAGCTCAGAGGGGAAAAAAGATCGCGCGCTCAAAACAGCTCAGAACATGGAAAATAGATTAGGATAGATAACAGATCGTAAGCGGACTGAACAATGAAATCACATAGAAAATTAGAAATCAGCTCAGGATAGAAAACAGATCAAGCGGACTGGAAAATGAAATCAGATCGCAAATTAAAATCAGCTCTGGGGAAGATCAGATCATGAATAGCTCACGAACTCAGGATCAGCTCGGGAAATTAAGCCTACCGCAAGTGCAAACTAGAATAGTTCGGGGATCAAGCTATGAATTGAAATGATCGAACGAATCGTCTGAGGTTAAAATGACAACAGGGTACTTACAACAGCTTGGAGAAGTTCGAACAGATTTGCTAAACGTGTCAAGTTTTAATAGAGTTCCAACTAGACCAGCTTTTTCTATCAACTCAGAACCTCATCCTTATCCATATAGCACGGATACTGAAAATAGCTTGGAGAAGTTCGAACAGATTAGCTAGTCTTATCAGGCCAGAACAGTGATCTAGCTAGACCAGCTCTGCCTATCATCTAAGATCCTCATCCTTAGCCATTCAGCACGAGTACTGAAAATAGCTTGGAGAATTCTAGCTAAGCTTATCAAACCATAACAGTGCTCTAGCTAGACTAGCTCCTGCCTATCAGTGCAGAACCTCATCCTTAGCCATCCAGCACGAGTACTGAAAACAGATTGGAGAAGTTAGAATAGATTATCTAAGCTTATCAGACCAGGACAGTGCTCTAGCTAAACCAGCTCTGCCTATTAGCTCGAAAGTTCATCTATAATCGTCCAGAATGACTTATTCTCTTGAAACGCACAAGGAACTCCACTTTGAAGCTATTTTCGTACGTCCCAACAATTTCTGAAAGAAAACTAACATCCCTTTTGTAAAACCGATCCTTTCGGTCAATTTTGAAGAACAAAACACTTACTGCGAACCCGCATTCATTTTAGAAAACCATTTCAGCCAAAACAAAACAATAAACTCTGGAGAAACTTCAAAACTCAAACACACAAGATGGAAAGAACATATTATTCTTTCAAGGATACATCAAATAATAGAAATTACTTGCCTTAAGGGAGAACAACGGTTGAACGGAATAACTCCGGCTTGAATCCACCACAAGAATAGTCAAACCACTAAGAAAATTAGAGAAAACATTGGTTGGTTTGTGGTTTAGAAAAGCACCCCACCACCCTAATAAAGCAATCAAGCAAGGCAGGGGTTATGCTATCCCATACGCCAACCGTAATCATTTTTATTGAAAGATACTTTAGGCGTGCCAACAGTAATCTTTCTTTAAAAAATACTTTAAGCAGCAGTTGCCCTTCCCCGTGCGCCCACTGTAATCATTACTTCATTTTCTTATTCATAATATTTATTTTGTATTTAAAAAAAATTTGAAACATTCTAAAAAACACGAACCGTGCTTGGGTTTATTCTTCCTGGAATACTCGTGAACCGCTTCCCTAAGCTGAAACGAAAAATTAGCAAAGGCGCAAACTGAAGTGCTAAAGATGCGAGAATAGCAAATTAATCCTTCCATAAAAAATAAATAACTTGTGGATTTATGGATTTCCTGGGCATTACAACTCTAACCCCCTAACAAAAAATTCCGTCCTAGAAATTAAACTCACCTAAAAAGCTCTGGGTAGCGACTAAGCATCTCTGCTTCAACTTCTCATGTTGCTTCCCATCATGAATGCTTCGCATTGAACTTTGGCAAAAGGGACCTTCGATTCCCCAGATTCTATATTTTCTAAGTAGAATCCGTGCCGAGTCTTCTTCGTAACTCATATCAGGCGCGAGCTGAGTGGGTTCGCAGCTCAAAAAGTGCTAGGGACTTGAAAAATTACTTCCTAAGAGCTGATACGTGAAACACATTGTGTGCAACAGATAGCTAAGAAGGTAGTGCTAATCGATAATCTAATGTCCCCACTCTTTCCAAATCTCGTCACTTTCTTCAATTGCATCAGCACAGCAGCCAATCCCAGCATGGATGCATCCGCGAATATAACCTAATTTCCTTTCCCCGACGGCGTGGCTAACACAGGGGCTTCCTTTAAGGCTTGTTTCAATATTTCAAAACTCAGCTGACAATCAGGGATCTAATCATACACGACATGTTTCCTGGTCAAGGGGGTTAATGGAACATGTTAGGATCGAAAAACAAGCTCGGGAGTTCAGAGGGGGGGGGGGATGAATGAACTCCTTTTCTAATTTTTGATTGAAACTTATTTTGAGAAGTTTTACAGCTTGAAGCAAACTTCCAGACGAGTTATCTGCTAGGAAGGTTCTCAGTAAATACTGTTGTCTCGTGTAATAAAATGATTTTTATATGGAATGAACACGATTCAATCAGTGAACAATTTAATCAAGTGCGTGAATATAAAAGATGTAGGGACGAGAGATTTGTTTCTGGAAGTTCGGAGCAAATTCTCCTATGTCTCCCCTTATTCCTCGGTGGGAAGGTTTGCACATAAGACTTTGATTTATACAACCCTTTGTACAAACCCACTCCCGAAACCAGCAACCACGACTCCTAGCAAACAAGCACCGAAACGCAAACCCGCGATCTGGTGTGCAATAAAACAGTCTCAGCTCTAAGCTGGTCATGCTAATCTAGCACTTCTGCACTCTCTGTTTATGTTTTACAACAATCGCTCAATAATACGGAGTGTTTAATAGAAGAGTTTGTGACACGGAAAATGAAATAAGCAATCTGTTCATGTGTCACTTGTGTAAGCTGGTTCAAGATGAACTCTGCTTGTACTTGTGAAGGTTTTCGTTAGCTTGTGCTTTAAATGGATTGTTGTCTATTGCGTCACACTTCACAGCTGCTCTTCGCCTTTATATATACTCTTTGGATACAACGGTAATAAATGTAGCAAGTAGACACGTTGTATGCATCCAAATTGAATTTCCTATGACGCCTTAAATGCATGTACTATGAAAGTATAGCTCCATTAAATGCATATCCCTTTTTAGCAACTCTGAGCCGTCTTAGTTTGTACCATATCTCTGTGTATCTGATTTTATCTCAAAGTAGTTCCAACGACTACACATTACTGCAGATATGTCGAATGTTTCATCAAGTTGTTCGTAGATTCAAACATTTCAAAAATATAGATTGCTAAGTTGCCTTTAACTTAGATGGCCTCTCGATCTGGTTCCAGAGAGTTGAGCTGCTTTGAGCTGACTTACTTAACTAGTCTTCCAGCTGGTTACTCATCAGTTTAGCTGGTTTTGTTATCTGCATGCTCTTCTCAAAGCCGTAAACCACTGGTTTCTTTGCTTTTCGATTCAGTGCTTTCTGATCTTCGATCTTTCTCAATTTATCTGGCTAGGCGTCTTTGAACTGGTATTGGCAAGACTTGGTATTCAGCTGGTCTATCAGCACACCTTAAAGTCCTGAGATGGTTTGTCCTTAAAACCAACACATATAGATATCCTGAACCAGCTTGACCAGATTCCCTTTGCTGGTTTTTCCTCAATGCTCTGAGCTGGTTTTTCCTTGACCAGCTTGACTCTGCTCCGATCTGGTTTCTACATCCCACGTAGTAAGTTTCGTCCAGATCTTGTCACTTTGGTCCTATTTATCTCTTTTATGGATTTTATTTTCTCGTCTATTTTTCATCACCAAAACTTCTGAAATTCATCCTAATAATTTTCCCCTTTTTGGTGATGACAAAACCTTGGTTGTAAAAAGAGATTTCTATAAACCATTAACCAATTTACAATAAGTTTTAGTCCAAAAAATCTAAACGTCCAAAAAAAAAAACTAACCACACCTTGATTCAGAACCATTTACTGTACTTAAATCTTTCGATATCTTCACCCTTTTTATAGCTTCCAGAGCTTGGTCCTCTACCTCCTCTTAGGCTTGGTCCTCTTACCTCGTGTACTACTTTGTCCACCACTCGATCCTTCCCCTCCTTGTCTACTGGATCCGTCCACCGGTCTACTCTGCCCACCTTACCTCTTTTTGGCATCACCAACCCGCTTGAGATGCTCACTAATTCAACAAGCTGCATCTTCACCATATCAAGATCAGTGGTAAGCTGGTATTGCTGCACAACAAGTTGATGAATAATATTGGTTTCCAACGCAGTCTGAGATGTAGTTACATTTTCAGCCAGCGTATCCACCTTTCCATAAAGTACATTCTTGTAGCATCCAAAGTCTAGCTTCAAAGATGTCTAAGTATCCATCAGCTGCTCAATGTTGGAATTCATAGAGCCAAGTTTAGACTCCATAGAATGCATCTTCGAATCTATATAGAGCGTCCTTGAATCCAAAGAGGTCAGCTTGGACTCCATATAAATCATCCTTGAATCAATTGACGCAACAGCTTTGTCCACTTCAACTAGCTTGGAATTATCATGAGGGCTTGCGGGGGGACTAGATATAATCATGCGCTGAGAGCCGGTGTGGGAAGATTCGGAAGTTTCGAGGAAAGATAAGTGGGTGTTTTCTTCACTGTCCGCAGTATAGGCAACCATCCGGAGATTTGATGAGAGGGACCCTGATGGTCCGTATCATGAACATTAAAAATGGGATGAGATCTTGGATCTTGTACAGTATCCACAAGATTTACAAATGGGTCCACAATCAAAGTGGGATCGCTACCAAAACCCTGTTGAACTTGTTGCTCAGTCAAAGAATTTAGTTGTACATGTTCTTGTTCACCCTGAGCCTGGTGCTCATTGGCCAGAGCCTGATGCTCTTCTGCTTTAACTAGTGGCTCATTCTCGTGAGCCTGATGCTCTTGAGAGTTCATGCCCTTATTCTTTAACCTACTGCATAATCTGCTCAGTTGGTTCCTTTGTTTCTGCCTGCTCCTGTTCGGCCCGACTAGAAAATTCCAAAGCAAGAAACTGAGAGTGATCAGATGCTAATCCGACAAACGATGGTTCTGGAGCAACAATCGTCAATCCTGCTAGCACACGCTACGCTCTATGTTGCATTACTATCTCTTTTAGGAAAGCGGTTACACAAATAGTCATGATTGACAGACGGGACATCAAGCTTGAAGTTAGTTAGATGCTCAGTATACAGTTCCAGAACTTTCAACTCATACAATTTTCACACCAAAAAACTCCGTCATTGCAATAGTTCAGATACTTCCTCCATTTTTGCTAACAACAAAAATTTGTCTTCCACTCGGGTTAAGTCTTCAAAAGAAGGTATGTCTCGGAGTTTTACTGTTGTACGAAAGTGCATCCATGTATCAAAATCACTTTGATTTGATACAACTTCCCATGCAGTATTCAGTACCAATTGGCAGTGTTCCACAACAAGATTGGGTTTGGCAACATCTTCCAACATACCTTTTCCTTTATCCAACGGAGAAATCTTAGGCAAAAAATGAGTTACCCAGTTGATTTCTCGGATATGGATAGGTGAAAAGATACCTTGCCTAGTGTACGTCATGGTCAACAGAACTGGGAGCTTGTGACCAGATCGTACCACAATAGCCCTCTCAACATTTTCAGTTTCCTTCTCGGTTCTATCAGCGTTGTCGACCCAATCCGCAATCTCAAAGGTTTCTCCTTCGGGACATCCACCGGTAAGCTCTTCTTCCATGTCCTAAATAGTAGCAGATGCAATTTCATCTGGACCACCGTGGTCAGTCTGGGTCTCACACCCCTGATCTCTTCATGCCGATAGTCACCACTAGCTTGTTCATAGTATGTGCGCTCTTGCCCTTCTGGGCCAACATCAACGTGCCCGTCACCCTTGTCACCAGTCGACCTCTGTTGTGTCTTGGATCCCCTGTTTCCTTCTGAATATCCAAAACTCCAACCATTCCCTCAAAAACTTCTTTCGTTATTGCCAATTTCCTATTGGCTACGAAGCTCACTGTGGTTCCTGCTAGAACTTTCGGATTGGGGAAGAACTCAACCACTACGCTTTCATAGACTGAGTTAGACGATGTTAGGAACCCCTTTAGGCCAGTTTTCTCTAGAGTCTTGAACATTTGAGCCATTCCAGCGTTCTCCACAGCTAGCACAGAGTCAAAATCATAGAGCGTTACCAAAGAAAGATGCAGCCATTTGATAAATATGGGGTTTGGGATTTTGGATATAATCGAGCGATTTGCACGAAGAATGTAGTTAGACTTTTTGCTATATTGCTAAAAATGTGCGAAAATACAAAAGCGTAAAGCAAAAAGTAAAGTGAAATCGGTTTATGTACGAGCGGGAAGAAAGAGAGGGGCTTCTCTGGACACATGTCATCATCATATTCAAAAGTCTTTTGAAATACCAGAAAGATGACCATCATTTAAGTTGAATTTTAAACGCTACCCCAATCTCGGCCGTTCGACTTTACTTACCAGCTCAGGAACAAATAAAGCAAACACCATGATAACATCATGCGGAAAATGCCTCAAGCTACACCAGATCGGCATGGTACTAGCCATCTCGAAGACAACCAGCGGATTTTTTAGCTATCTGTTTGGCTCATATTGTTCCCTTGAATTTATGTATGCAGAACACAGTGATGACATATTGAGGAGACCTAAGATGTTTCTAAAATAAGAAACTTTAGCGTCCAGCAGAGGCTTGGTGAAGATATCAGCAACTTGCTGATCTGTTGGCACACGCTCCACCCGAACGTCCTTTTTAAGTACATATCTCGAATGAAGTGATGTCGTATGTCAATGTGCTTGGTTGTGGAGTGCATACGGGGTTCTGAGTGATTGAGATAGCACTTGTGTTGTCACAGAAGATAGGAGCTTCTTGTGCATCAATGCCATAGTCCCGAAGTTGTTGTTGAATCCATAGCATTTGAGAGCAGCAACTTCCAGCTGCAAGGTATTCGGGCTCAGCAGTGGACGTAGCAATTGATGTCTGTTTCTTGCTAAACCTTGAAATGAGCCTATCTCCCAGATATTGACAAGTTCCACTTGTACTTTTGTGATCAATCTTACACCCTGCATAGTCTGCATCACTGTAACCAATTAAATTCAAGCTTGAGCCTTTGGGATACAGAGACCCACGTTCTGTGTGCCCTTCAAATATTTTAGAATGCGTTTAACATCCATGTAGTCTGAGTGTTTTGGGTCATCCTGAAACCTAGCACACATACAGACCGAGAACATAATATCTGGTCTTCTTGCTGTGCGGTATAAGAGTGAACAATCATCCCACGATACATGGTTACCTCAACGGCTGTTCCTGCTTCATCTTTGTCTAGCTTGATGGAGGTACTCATTGGAGTAGCTGTTGACGTGAGACCCAAAAGATCGTCGGATTAATTGATTTAATTAATCGGGTTTAGTATAGACCAGATTTGGCTTGAACATACCTGGGATGGGACAGCTTTGAGCAGGTACGTTTGGTGAAGCAATCGGGTCAGTATAAGTTTCTGAACAGCTCTGGATTTTTGGTGAATTCCCGTGGAAAATGATTCAGATTTGAGTGTTAGTCAGCTCTGCTTGATCGTATTCAGTTTTGGTGGTGAGATCTGGTGGTCGCGCGTTATTCTGGGCACGCTAGTGAATTTTATTAGCGGGTAGCGAAGCGACGTCGTTGGGAGAATCCAGATGTGAGTTAGCGCGTCGTTTAGTGATGCGTGGACAGGTCCGATTCGTAGTTATGGGGTAGACCGGTGCGGTTCAGAGATTTCAGATTTGACTGGGTGTGTGCGTCAGATCTGGGTGTGATGCGGGGACGTTTTGGTGATGCTACTATGAATGCTATGCGACGCCGTTAAGCGATTCAGATTTGGTTAGCGGGATGACGTGTCCTAGAGAGTGAGCGGTCCTCTGTGCGACATCATTTGGATGAGTTCCAAATCTATTTTGGCGTAGAGTCCAAATCTAGAGTGGTACTCAGATCTGAGTTGGGATCACCTTTGAGCCTATGTTGTCGGTGGCTACTGTTCATCAGATTTCGGAGACTTAAGTTGTTTATATAGAGGATTTTGACTCTGGTATCGCCTTATCTTCCCGACACTTAGAATATTTCTCGTAACCTTATCCTGTCGCGATACCATAGTTACTATTTACCAAACCTTATCTCCTTCGATTTTTGGAGGTAGACAACTCCGACGGATGCAAGAGTGGTAGCGCTGGACTCCTCTTGCCAAGACCGTTCTTCCTATACCTCTTGCGCAGGCTTTGGGTTAGCTGGAAGAGGATCACGAAGGAAGCTAACTTGTGTAGTCTGTTAGAATTCGAGCAGATTGGTTCTTCCGTTCAGGTAACGGTTCGAGTAAGTGTTAGATCCTACCTTGTGTTTCGTTTAGAGCTGTTTGTTGAGCTAGATGGGTAGGATAGAGCTGGTGGAGTTCGTAGCTCCCAGTTCGTAGCTCTAAACTTTTCGTCCCTAAGTTATTGCTTGTAATTGGCTTAGCAGGTTTCAGATCTTGTTGCTCGGGACCGGTTTTTGTGGTAATTGTAGCTCAGAATTAACGTACGGATCCTTGAGATTTGGCATGGATATATGTGTATGCTTGCTGTCCTATTGTGCAGTGTATGCTTTTCCGTTGATTTTGTTATCCGTTGCATCTGCATACACGCATTTATCATGTTGAGCTCAGATCTTGTTAGCTGTGCCATGTTGTGTTGATCTGTGTGTACCAAAATGCTTAGAATGAGGCCGAGCGGCAATACCGTCACCCTCATCTCCCTGCTGGGTTGTTGTTAGCCGCTATGATCCGAGTGGATAGCTACCACGCCTCATGAGCTTGGCAATAGCATGATTGTTGTGCATCTGATACTGTGTGTTGAGACGAGTGGGTAGCTCCCATATACTCACACACATCGTGGCCACTATCTTTCAGTTGATCTGTTGTCAGTTGTTGACCTGTTTCTTGAGATCCTTTGGCTCCCTACCTTTGGTTGTAGCCTTGTTCTCATGTGTGCATCTGATACTGTGTGTTGAGACGAGTGGGTAGCTCCCATATACTCACACACATCGTGGCCACTATCTTTCAGTTGATCTGTTGTCAGTTGTTGACCTGTTTCTTGAGATCCTTTGGCTCCCTACCTTTGGTTGTAGCCTTGTTCTCATGCATAGCATCTGCATATTTCTGTTGCTATCTAACTGCTGTTTTTCAGTTGCTCTCCGTACTGGGGTTTGACCACATGTCCCTCTGGGGCTGGTTGTTTTGTTTGCCTGTATGTGTTTCAGGTTATCATGGTTTCTTAGTTGGTCGTGGAGTTGATCCAGCTAGTAGTGCCCCGGGAGGAGGATAGAGTGTCTCAGTTATATATATTGTATACTTATATTAGGCGGCAGAGCAGTCTCCGGGGAATACCCCGTGAGGATGTGATGTTTTATTGTTGACTTGTATCTATGTTGGGCTAGAGACTCATCATGGATCCTTTAGTTGTTGATTGGGAGTCACTCTATGTTTGTATTGCAGTTTGTTGTATCGGGTTTTCAGTTTTATAAAACCAATATTTTGAGTATCACTGTATTTTAAATTATGTTTTCTAAGTCAGGCCAAAAGCGAAAATTTTAGCCACTATTTTAATTGCTTCCTCTATTGTTTATTGCGTGGTTTATCTCTGGATTGAGCACAGGGCCTGACATTTTTTGTATCAGAGCTTAAACTGGGATAAGCTCGATTTCTTTGATCACACTTGATTGTATGCACTTTGTTGCATGTTGCATGTGCTTGACTATGTGCTGTATTTTGCGGTGTGATTTTATTGTATTAGTGTTTGCCTAGATGACGCCTAGACGTAGGGGTAGAGCTTCCAGGAAGATTCCGATAGAATCCGAGGGTCAGAATGAGGAGGTTCAGCATAGTATTTCAAGTCGCAGGAGTGCTAGACAGGTTGAGGACGAGGTAGATGTGCTGGCAGCCCGTGTGGATGAGATGGAACTAATCATGGCGAGGTTTCAGCGTATGAATCCTCAGAAGTTTGATGGAGACGAGAGTAGTTCTGATGCGGAGTCCTGGCTGCAGCATACTGGACTGTTTGACCGAGTGCGCTATGATGATGAGCACAGATTGAGTTTGGTGACGTTCCAGCTGAGGAAGAACGCAGAGCGTTGGTGGAGAGGTGCTTCCCGAACTCTTGAGGAGACTGGTGCCGAAATTACTTGGGATAGTTTCTGTACGGCGTTCCACCAGGAGTATGTTCCGGAGTCTTATGTGAACGCTCGGGAGCGTGAGCTTGATAACCTGGTGCAAGGGACTATGTCTGTGGGGGAGTATGCTCGGAGATTTTCTTCTCTTCTTGCCTACGTTCCGTATGTGTCTGGCCAGGAGAGGGCGAAGAGGACCATTTCTTGGAAGGGCTTAACGAGGATCTATATTCCTTGGTTGGCGAGTTCACCTACCAGTTATGCGGACGCGGTGGACAAGGCAATAGACATCGAGGAAGGTTGAGGAAACGCAGGTATTGGGTTCAGCCTCAAGCGGCTTAAGGTTCATGTCCCAATGTTCCAGGGGCGCAACCTCTACAGTTTCCCCAGTCATTTCAGCAACAACCCTAGCAGTTAGCGCAACAGTCTGGACGCCACAGGTTTAGGCCTCGTGGTCATCAGTTCAAGAAGAAGCAGGGTTCTAGTTCTTATGGCTCGGGCAGTTCGAGCAGCAGTAGTAGTCCTAGGGCTACCTTTTGTGGCCAGTGTGGTGGCAGACACCCCTCGACGCAGTGTACAGGAGTTCAGGGTTTTTTGCAACATTTGTGAGAAGTATGGACACTTTGCGAGAGTGTGTCCTTTGGCTGGATCTCAGTACACCACAGCCCCACCGTAGGGTCGTTCTGGTGGATCGTCTAGAGGTTGTTCTTTTCCTGTTCCACAGCCGAAGGTAGGAGAAGCGTAGTATAGGCCGTTCCAGCAGCCTAGTCCTTCACGGTTTGGACAGTCTTCCCAACCCCAGTTCTCAGGACCTCAGCTGCCCAGGTGAATGCCATGACTAGGGACCAAGCGGAAGGCACGCCAGTAGGATTGATTGCATGTATTTGTACTGTCTTTGATTTTCTTGCACGTGTATTGTTTGATACTGGAGCATCACATTCGTTTATAGCTGATGCATTTGTGGTTGATAATGGTTTGCATACCACTTCTTTATGGACTCCTGTTGGCGCGAGCCTGTACTCCCAAGATATTTTGCTTAATGGCATTCTTAGGTTTGGTGAGAATGTGTTGGTAGCGAATTTGATTCGGCTAGTGATATGGGATGTCGATTGCATTTTGGGAATGGACGTGTTGTCTGATTTTAGGGCCACCGTGGACTTTTTCCATGGTGTTGTGCGGTTTCTGCCCCAGTTTGGCGAGAAGTGGAACTTCTATGGCCATGATTCCCAGTCAAAGATTCCTTTGGTCTCTGTCATGGAGATGTTTGTCTCTAGAGAACTCTGGGTTTATGGTTTATGCCCTTGATGTTTCCCAGGAATCAGCGATGTCCCGATTGTTCGAGAGTTCCCTAATGTATTTCCGGATGAGATTCTTGTATTTCCGCCGAGACGAGAGATCGACTTTAGCATAGAGTTGGTGCCAGAGATAGCCCCAATTTCGAGAGACCCTTACCGATTGGCGCCAGTTGAGTTGAAGGAACTCAAGATCAATTGTGTGATCTCTTGGAGAAGGGATTCATTAGGCCGAGTATGTCACCTTGGGGAGCTCCGATTCTCTTTGTGAAAAAGAAGGATGGATCTATGAGGATGTGTATGGATTTTTGGCAGCTGAATAAAATGATGATCAAGAACAAATATCCTTTGCCGAGGGTTGATGACTTGTTTGATCAGCTGCAGGGATCGGCAGTGTACTCAAATATATCTGCGATCTGGTTATCATGTGCGGATTAGAGACGCTGATGTGTCAAAGACGGCTTTCAGGACTAGATACGGGCATTATGAGTTTCTGGTGATGCCGTTTGGATTGAAGAATGCTTCTGCTGTCTTCATGGATTTTATGAATTGCGTCTTTAGTGAGTACATCGATAATTTTGTGATTGTATTCATAGATGACATCTTGGTGTATTCGAAGAACTTCATGGAGCATAAGGAACACTTGAGATTGGTGTTGCAGAAACTAAGAGACTCGCAGCTTTTTGCGAAGTTTCGAAAGTGTGAATTCTGGTTGGATAAGGTAATCTTTTTGGGTCATGTTATTTCTGCAGAAGGTATTTTGGTGGATCCTAGCAAGGTCGAAGCAGTTCTTAACTGGGAGCGACCTAGAAATGTTTCATAGATCCGCAGTTTCTTGGGTTTGGCTGGCTACTATAGACGTTTTATTGAGGGTTTTTCTTCGATAGCCAAGACGATGACCCAGTTGACCTATAAGGATAGAAGATTTCTGTGGACAGATGAATGTGAGTAAAGTTTCCAATTTCTCAAGGAGAATTTGACCCCTGCTCCTGTGTTGGCTTTGACTTCAGGTTCTGGAGGTTTTGTTGTTTGCTCTGATGCTTCGCTCAATGGATTGGCTTGTGTGTTGATGCAGAATGATCGAGTCATTGCGTACGCTTCTCGTCAACTAAAACCGCATGAGACTCGATACCCAGTTCATGACTTGGTGTTAGCAGCCATGGTCTTTTCCTTGAAGATTTGGCGCCACTATTTGTATGACGAGCAGTTTGTGGTGTATACAGACCACAAGAGTCTTCAGTATCTGTTTTCTCAGCCAGATATGAACATGAGACAGCGCAGATGGATGGAACTGCTTAAGGATTTTGATTGTGAGATCCAATATCAACATGGGAAAGTGAATGTAGTTGCTGATGCTTTGAGCAGGAAGGCTCAAGTGCCTATGCTTGCTTCGTTGCAGATTTCAAAGGTTCACGAGCATCTAAGCACTACTGGTTGGCGTTTCTACCCAGGTGAGGATTATGTTGTGGTTTCTTCTTTTCAAGTGGAGCCACAGATTGTTGCAAATATTAGATCAACTCAGAGAACAGATCCGTATATCCATGAGCTTAAGTTGAAGACTCGAGCTGGTCAGTTAGAGGATTATTCTATCTCGTCTGATGGTTGTTTGAGATTTCTTGGCAGGTTGTTAGTGCCAAATCTGATTGACTTGAAGGAGGAGATCTTGAGAGAAGCACATTGTAGAAGACACAGTGTCCATCCTGGTTCAAGGAAGATGTACCATGCCTTGAAGCCACTCTATTGGTGGGCAGGTTTAAAGAGTGATATTGCTGATTTTGTTGCACGTTGTCTGAATTGTCAGCAAGTTAAGGCAGAAAGGATGAGACCTGGTGGTTTATTGCAGAGTTTAGAGGTGCCCCAATGGAATTGGGGGCACATAGCAATGGATTTTGTTACGCATTTGCCTCGTTCAAGTCGAGGGTGTGATGCTGTTTGGGTGCTTATTGATAGATTGTCGAAGTCTTCTCACTTCATTCCCTACAATATGACGTATTCGTTGAAGAAGATGGCGAAACTGTACATAGATTTTGTGGTGCGGTTGCATGGTGTGCCTGTTTCCTTTGTTTCAGATCGTGATCCGAGGTTCACTTGCAGGTTTTCGAAGAGTTTTCAAACAGCTTTGGGTACGAGATTGGCTATGAGTACAGCCTATCATCCCCAGATAGATGGCCAATCTGAGAGAACTATCCAGATCTTAGAATATATGTTGAGAGCTGTTGTGATGGATTTCAGTGGTAGCTGGCAAGATTCATTTTCTTTGGTTGAGTTTTCTTACAATAACAGCTACCAGTGACAATTGGAATGGCACCATTTGAGGCATTGTATGGCAGGAAGTTCAGATCGCCAATTTGTTGGGAACAAGTGGGGGAGAAGCAGCTGTCTTCTCCCGAATTTGTGTAGCAGATGAAAGATCAAGTAGATCTGATTCGCCAGCTTATGAAATCTGCACAGGATCGCCAAGCCAGTTATGCGAAAAGAAGGCGTAGGCCTCTATAATTTCAGGTTCGCGACAGAGTTTTCTTGAAAGTTCTCCTTTTAGAAGTGTGATGAGATTTTGTCTCAAGGGAATGTTAGCTCCTCGTTATGTTGGACCTTATGAGATTGTGGAGAGGATCGGTCCTTTGGCTTATCGGCTGTTGTTGCCGCCAGATCTTGTAAGAGTAGATGCCCAACTAGCCAACTTGTGGCGTGTGGGTTTATAGACTCTTGTATATGACAATCTTTATATATGATATTCACATTTCATTTATGACATTCTTTACTTTCATTGTGTTGTATGATGATTAACAATTGCGTTGAGTAAAGACCTAGAATGCACTATAGTGTATGTTAGATGTGATAGTGGGTATGACGGCTATCATGAAACACATCTAATAGTCACTGTGTTTTCTGAATTAGTTCCTAGTCGATTGGGCCGTCAAAATGAGGATAAGGCCGCCCGAGCTCGAGACTAGTATCTGCGATGCGAAGTACCATGTTTCATTGGTAGGGAACATTGTGATGTTCTGAGCATGCAGATAGATAGTGACCTGGTGATCTATCGAACTACCCTCGTTCGGACTTTCCAAGTGGTTACCATTTGTCGAGTGGATAAGCCCGAGGTCTTGGTTGTACTGATTAGTCCTCACGACTCGAAACGTAATTGAGACTCTACATGATAGGCGTCTCACTATGACTCGTTTGCCGACTCACTTGGGGTCATTAGGCGGCGGGATTGGGTGAGACCCTGATGCATGTAGGAGTCGATGCATCGTTGTCGAGGATTCACCGCTCGCAGACATGCGTGGATATCCTATGGTATCTGAGGGGATAATAGTGTATAAATCTCTGGCCAGAGTACTAGAAGTGTTTTAGGTAAATGGGTTTACCTAGTTACACTCGCGATGTCACTATTCGATCTCCAAGATGTATGCATAGCTATCGGATCTTTAGCGACTCTCGATTTACCAATGGTCGTTGATCTGATCGGGATATATGGATTGAAAGGACCGTACTGTACGCTAACCACGACCAACTGGTTCTTGCAGGCACTATCAGTGATACCTAGGGGATCATGGGGCAATGTTGCTAGACGCTCTTACCATGATCCGTTGGGCAAGTCCGGAATTGTGATTCCGGAGCCACAATGGTTGTGGGCCCACGACTAGCTGTATCCCTGAACCATTGAGGGTCACACAAGTACTTGATTCGAGATTCCCGCACGGAAACTAAGCTCAATTTGTTGAGCACTTGAGGAGGATTTTGGGCGACTTCCTAAAAGTCAACAGGGGTCAAATCGTGATTTCCCGCTGTTGAGGGGCAAAACGGTCATTTTGCACTGGGGTTCTGAAAATTGGTTTTTCAGATCATAGTATTCAGTTTTGGAAACTGAGTCGATCGGTCCGATCTGATCGGCGATCGGAGTTATGATGAAGTCACGGTGATAGGGATGAACCGAATGTTCATCCGTTGGACCCGGGCCCGTTGGGCCGATCCAAGTCTATCACAAGTCTATTTAATTGGACCCGGGCCCGCCGCCGGTTCCACGCGCCGCCGCCGCCGCCTTGCCGCGCCGAAATTTGTTCCGGCCAACTTTTCGAGGAGTTTCCGTCCATTCTGATCTCGTCAGGCCTTCTAGTGCAGGCTGACGAAGGAGTCTCCCTTCCGGTCGTGGACCTGATTGACGTAATCTACCGCCGCCTACCGTGAAGTGCCGGTTTCCTCGTGAAGCTGGTCGGAACCAGGCGCCAAGACGCCAGCAAGTTAACTGACTAAACACCCTATGAATGGTTCATATTGTGTTATCATTGAATTGTATTGAACGTTTCCCGGCCTAATTTTGTTCTTCCGCTGCCTCACCGGGAGACGGGATCCGGATCCGCCATGGTTCCCCAACAGTGGTATCAGAGCCAAGGCTCGGATCTGATCAATACAATACTGCTTGTATCTAATCTCTGAATTTCAGATTTGGAATCGTTCAAACAAAAAATTTTTTTTTCAGCCGGCCGCCACCGCGTGCGGCGGCTCCCCTCCACGCGCGCACATGCGCATAGCGGCCGACCAGCGTCGCTAGTTTCACGCACTCGTTGCGCGATCTGGTGGCCGGCGTTGCACAGCCATCGCGCCACTGTTATGCGCAAACCGTTGCGCATGGTGGCCGGATGCTTGGCGCCGCTACACGCATGGAGATCGACTGCTGTGCGCAAGTTGTTGTGCACATGGCTGGCGGTTGCTAGCCAACGCCCAGCGCAATTGTTACGCCGCTGGTTGCGCACCATGCTGCGCGTTGGTCGAGTGATTGGCGCACGGCCGTGCGCCGTGAGTGGCAAGATGATGCGCGGCATCGCGCGCGATTTTCGTGGTGGCGGCCGTCGCCCGGCGATGCTCCGGCGATGTCGTGACGGCTGATTTCTTCTAGGGTTTAGTTCGGGCCTGTCCCGGGCAGCCCGTGAAGTTTTCGGGCTGATATTCGATATCGGGCCGATTTTGGTCGATTTTGAAATTTTGAGTTTTTGGGCCTCGAATTGTTTTAAGCCCAATTTGATACAATTAAAAATTGCAAAATACGATTTTAATTTTTAAATATGATTTTATAAATTAAATATGATTTTGTTGATTAAAATTTGATTTTATCGACAAAATACGATTTTATTTATAAAATGCGATTTCATAATTAAAATATGATTTTGTGGATAAATAATTTGATTATTTAATTTATGCATATTAATTAGATTTATTGCATGATTGGGATGATCGAGAGCCGTGCCCAATATGTTAGGTGTATGCAATAGGTTTTTTATGATTTCGGTTTGTAAATATTATTGATTATCATTTAAAGTGGGACTGTTTGTAGCCCGTTCCCACCCCTTGAAAAATGTATCCCTTATATGTCATGGTATATTTAAATGTAAATTACTAGATTTAGTGGGAGGACATCCGAAGACGGTGGACAATGACGATCAAGGATATTGAAGACCGAAGATCTGTAAAACCGGAAGCATTGTAATAGATTGCATTGCATGTTGCATTACCCCTAGGATTGGACCCAGGTTCTCGGCTGGCAACCACGGACCGCATAGCTCTCGCGATCGATCATCCCAATATTTATATATATGATATATAGTTAGTTGAATACGCATGTTGCATGATTTAAATTTGATTTAAAATAAATGCATGAGACCAAATTTTCAAAAAGAAAATCCCTCGTTTTAAATATAATTTAAAACTAATATCAAGATAAATGTTTATTCGATAAACAAAAGGGGATTTAAATTTGTTTAAATTATCCCTACCTTCCATCAACAATGGGTGTACGTCGATGATACCCGTATACATGGCCCGGCTCATATTATTGAGGGGGTCATGTATGCCGGAAAGCTGTCCACGCCATTGACACTCGTTGTGAGTTCGGTTGGAACTCCCTTTAATGTTGGCTCATATTATTGGGGACGTTAAGGGGACCGTCCTTCACGACTCAACATTGATGGGTCATCTTGACACGTGATAGTAAACGGCGTCATATTATTGGGCCCTTACTGGACGTGAGGTGAATACATGGAGGTTGCACCGGCTGCAATCGGAAACTACCTTTTGGAGGTCATGGATGGCTGATATTATTCGGGTCCATGATCACTTGATTGGGCTCCGTGTACCCACTAAAGAAACTTGCTTTCTCGATTTCATTAGAGGGTGGTGAAATCTTTAAAATAGTGGGAGGGTAATTCATAAAACTTAACGACCTTGTTTTATGTCTTAGCGATTATTTTATATATAGTTAGTAATGATTGTCTGTTTTTCTTTTCAGTATAACTGCTTATATAATATCTTCCTTCAAAAACCCACTCGCTGCTATACTGGATAGCAAAAAGTTCACTGGTCTGAACTACAAAGACTGGCTCCGCAACCTCAACCTTGTGTTGGCTTCGGAGAAGCTTCTTTATACGATAGAGAAGTGCCCTCCGAAGGAAGCCCCTGCCGATATCAGCCCTGAAGAGCTCGTTACGCTTAAACAATGGTGGGACGACGAGGTTAAAGCTCGATGCTATGTGATGGCGTCGATGTCCAATGGAGCTCGTTACGCTTAAACAATGGTGGGACGACGAGGTTAAAGCTCGATGCTATGTGATGGCGTCGATGTCCAATGAAAGGCAACGGCGCTTTGAGAAGACAAAGTATGCTGCTGACATACTTTTTCATCTCAAAGAACTGTACGGGGAGAACTCTCGACATGAGAGGTTCACGGCTGTCAAGGAGCTTATGACGAGCCGCATGCACGATGGGACATCGGTCCACGAGCATGGGGTTCGTATGATTGGGCTCGTTGAAAAGCTGTCGGGCCTTGATATCACACTTCCACACGAGCTGTCTGTGGATGTGCTTCTCCTCTCACTGCCTGCTGCATTCGACCCCTTTGTGGTCAACTTCAACATGAACAAGCTGGCAGCCACCCTTGAAGAGGTGGTTAACATGCTTGTAGTGTTCGAAGGAACCATAAAGAAGGACAAGCCCGTCCTCCTTATTGGGCTCTTCTGCGAAGAAGGGGCCCAGACGCAAGGGTAAGAAGCGTTCTGCCCCTGTGAAGGAGGAAAAGTCTGCCAAGAAGCCAAAGGCAAAGGCTTCCAAGCCAAACAAGCATGAGGATGTTGCCACCACTGCCACAAGCCTGGGAATTGGAGGAGGAACTGCAAGGAGTACCTCGAGCAGTTGCGAACTGCGAAAGGTATGTTCTATATTGAAATAAATATGTCTCTTAGTTCGACTTCTTGGGTACTTGATACCGGATGTGGATCTCATATCTGCAATGATTTGCAGGTGATGACAAGAAACCGACGTCTTAGAGAGGGTGAGACCCACTTGAGGCTTGGCAATGGAGCAAGAGTTGCTGCTGTAGCTATAGGAGATGTTTACTTATTTTTGTCTTCTGATTTTAAGTTGTTATTGAGAAACGTTTTGTTTGTTCCCGAATTAATAAAGAACATTATTTCTGTTTCTATGCTTGATAGTGATGGACACTGCCACAAGCCTGGGAATTGGAGGAGGAACTGCAAGGAGTACCTCGAGCAGTTGCGAACTGCGAAAGGTATGTTCTATATTGAAATAAATATGTCTCTTAGTTCGACTTCTTGGGTACTTGATACCGGATGTGGATCTCATATCTGCAATGATTTGCAGGTGATGACAAGAAACCGACGTCTTAGAGAGGGTGAGACCCACTTGAGGCTTGGCAATGGAGCAAGAGTTGCTGCTGTAGCTATAGGAGATGTTTACTTATTTTTGTCTTCTGATTTTAAGTTGTTATTGAGAAACGTTTTGTTTGTTCCCGAATTAATAAAGAACATTATTTCTGTTTCTATGCTTGATAGTGATGGATATTCTTGTATGTTTGCTAATTCGATTTGCAATATTTACAAGAATGAATGTTTAATTGGTATTGGGGAACGCGAAAACGATTTATACACCTTGAAATTAAAAGACGTTCCAACTCGCGATGTTGAAGCACATACAACAACGATTAAACGGAAACACGATAGCTTGAACCCAGCACAACTTTGGCACGCTAGGCTAGGTCATATTTCTCTAAGTAGGATGAGCAAGTTAGTTAGGAGTGACATGTTTGATCTGTCAGACATTAACTCCCTACCGACTTGTGAGTCTTGTCTTAAGGGAAAGATGACTAAGCAACCCTTCAAGGGCAAGGGTGAGCGTGCTCAAGGCCTATTGAATTTGATCCATACTGATGTGTGTGGTCCATTTAGTATTGGTACTAAATACGGTCACACATACATCATCACCTTTACCGACGATTACTCTAGGTATGGATACTTGTACTTAATGAATCACAAGTCTGAATCCTTTGAAAGGTTAAAAGAATTCAAGGTTGAAGTAGAAAATCAATTAGGCAAAAGTATTAAAGCACTTCGATCAGATCGATGTGGTGAATACTTGAGTGCTGAATTTCAAGACTATCTGAAAGAGAATGGGATTCTCGCACAGTGGATCCCTCCGGCCACACCACAGCTCAATGGTATAGCGGAGCATCGTAATCGAACCCTGTTAGACATGGTTCGATCTATGATGAGCTTCACTGAACTTCCTACCTCGTTTTGGGGCTATGCGCTCGAAACGGCGGTAATGTTGTTGAACAATGTCCACACCAAGGCAGTGGATAAGACTCCATATGAGATATGGATGGGCAAACCACCCAAATACTCATTTATGAGGATTTGGGGATGTCCTGCTTACGTGAAGCAGACAGTGGGAGATAAGCTGGATACGAGATCCATCTTATGATACTTCATTGGGTATCCAAAGAATTCTATTGGATACTAATTCTACTATCCCAGCGAAACAAAAGTGTTTGTTTCTAGAAATGCCACCTTTATGGAAAGGGAATTTCTACTTGATAGAAAGGGCAAAATAGTAAAACTCGAAGAGGTTCGAGAACCAAGTGAATCACCAAGTGAATCTCCTGCACCTACAGAGCCAGTACCAGAAATGGTCGCACCTAGGAGATCCGAAAGGGTTCCTAGGGCTCCTGAGAGATATGGTTTTCTCCTTGAA
Organism: Dorcoceras hygrometricum; assembly: GCA_001598015.1. Taxonomy (NCBI): domain Eukaryota; kingdom Viridiplantae; phylum Streptophyta; class Magnoliopsida; order Lamiales; family Gesneriaceae; genus Dorcoceras; species Dorcoceras hygrometricum. The sequence continues at coordinate 112,892 of KV001967.1, read as the reverse complement.
GATGATCAAAGTGATCAAGTTGTTGGATCTGATCCAAGAACTTTCAAGGAGGCAATTTCCGATGCTGATTCTAATTTGTGGCTTGAAGCAATGCAGTCTGAGTTTGACTCAATGCATGCTAACCAAGTTTGGACTCTTGTTAATCCTCCCGAAGGAATTGTTCCTATTGGGTGCAAATGGGTATACAAGAGGAAACTTGGGCCTGATGGTAAGGTAATGACCTACAAGGCATGACTGGTTGCGAAAGGTTACACTCAGAGGCAAGGTGTTGACTATGATGAAACCTTCTCGCCAGTCGCAATGTTCAAGTCAATTAGAATCTTGTTAGCCATAGCCGCATGGTACGACTATGAGATATGGCAAATGGATGTGAAAACTGCGTTCCTTAATGGAAACATTAAGGAAGAGATCTATATGACGCAGCCTGAGGGTTTCATATCTGTTGGAAGCGAGCATAAGGTATGCAAGCTTCAGAGATCGATCTACGGTATCAAACAAGCATCACGAAGTTGGAACCTGAGATTCGAAGATTTTCGATGAAGGACATGGCTGAAGCATCCTATATTCTTGGAACACAGATCTATCAGGATAGATCGAAATGGATGCTCGGACTCACCCAAGCTACCTACATCGATACCATACTTAAGAGGTTCTCTATGGAAGAGTACAAGAGAGGACACCTACCTATGTGCCACGGGGTCACTATATCTAAGTCTATGTGTCCGAAGACTGATGAGGAGATAGAGAGTATGACACGTGTGCCATATGCCTCGGCAATAGGTAGTATTATGTATGGCATGATCTCGACTAGACCAGATGTAGCATATGCTCTGAGTGTCACGAGCCGCTACCAGGCCAACCCCGGCCAATTACATTGGAAGGCTGTGAAGGATATTCTTAAGTACTTACGAAGGACTAAGAATATGTTCATGGTCTATGGGGGTGGTGAACTGAAACTGGAAGGCTACACTGACTCTAGCTTCCAGTGTGACGTGGATGATTCGAAGTCAACCTCTGGATTTGTATTCATGCTCAATGATGGTGCGGTCTCTTGGAAGAGTTCCAAGAAAGATACCATCGCGGATTCAACCACTAAGGCTGAGTACATCGCAGCATCAGCTGCTGCTAAGGAGGCGGTTTGGATAAGGAATTTCTTCCAAGAGTTGGGCGTCATTCCAAATGGAGTTGGTCCAGTCCCGGTGTACTGCGACAACACGGGTGCCGTTGTGCAAGCAAAGGAGCCTAGGTCTCATCAAAGATCCAAACATATACTGAGGAAATACCACATAATCCGGGATATTGTGGCTAGAGGTGACATAGCAGTTGAGAGAGTCGCCTCTGCGGACAACGTTGCTGATCCACTTACGACGCCCTTGCCAGGACCCTTGTTTGAAAAACATCGCGAAATAATGGGACTACGTCTGATGAGTAGTTGGCTTTAGGACAAGTGGGAGATTGTAAGAGTAGATGTCCAACTAGCCAACTTGTGGCGTGTGGGTTTATAGACTCTTGTATATGACAATCTTTATATATGATATTTCATTTCATTTATGGCATTCTTTACTTTCATTGTGTTGTATGATGATTAACAATTGCATTGAGTAAAGACATAGAATGCACTATAGTGTATGTTAGATGTGATAGTGGGTATGACGGCTATCATGAAACATATCTAATAGTCACTGTGTATTCTGAATTAGTTCCTAGTCGATTGGGCCGTCAAAATGAGGATAAGGCCGCCCGAGCTCGAGACTAGTATCTGCGATGCGAAGTACCATGTTTCATTGGTAGGGAACATTGTGATGTTCTGAGCATGCAGATAGATAGTGACCCGGTGATCTATCGAACTACCCTCGTTCGGACTTTCCAAGTGGTTACCATTTGTCGAGTGGATAAGCCCGAGGTCTTGGCTGTACTGATTAGTCCTCACGACTCGAAACGTCATTGAGACTCTACATGATAGGCGTCTCACTTTTGACTCGTTTTTCGACTCACTTGGGGTCATTAGGCGGCGGGATTGGGTGAGACCCCGATGCATGTAGGAGTCGATGCATCGTTGTCGAGGATTCACCGCTCGCAGACATGCGTGGATATCCTATGATGTCACTATTCGATCTCCAAGATTTATGCATAGCTATCGGATCTTTAGCGACTCTCGATTTTCCAATGGTCGTTGATCTGATCGGGATATATGGATTGAAAGGACCGTACTGTACGCTAACCACGACCAACTGGTTCTTGCAGGCACTATCAGTGATACCTAGGGGATCATGGGGCGATGTTGCTAGACGCTCTTACCATGATCCGTTGGACAAGTCCGAAATTGTGATTTCGGAGCCACAATGGTTGTGGGCCCACGGCTAGCTGTATCCCTGAACCATTGAGGGTCACACAAGTACTGGATTCGAGATTCCCGCACGGAAACTAAGCTCAATGTTTTGAGCACTTGAGGAGGATTTTGGGGAGTGCGACTTCCTAAAAGTCAACAGGGGTCAAATCGTGATTTCCCACTGTTGAGGGGCAAAACGGTCATTTTGCACTGGGGTTCTGAAAAATGGTTTTTCAGATCATAGTATTCAGTTTTGGAAACTGAGTCGATCGGTCCGATCTGATCGGCGATCGGAGTTATGATGAAGTCACGGTGATAGGGATGAACCGAATGTTCATCCGTTGGACCCGGGCCCGTTGGGCCGGTCCAAGTCTATCACAAGTCTATTTAATTAGACTTAAGGGCTTCATAACAAAGGATCACAACACTTGATTACACTTAACCCTAACCCTAAAGCTCACGCCGCCTCCCTCCTCACGTACCTCAAGGCCGCCGCCGGTTCCACGCGCCGCCGCCGCCGCCGCCGCCTTGCCGCGCCGAAATTTGTTCCGGCCAACTTTTCGAGGAGTTTCCGTCCATTCTGATCTCGTCAGGCCTTCTAGTGCAGGCTGACGAAGGAGTCTCCCTTCCGGTCGTGGACCTGATTGACGTAATCTATCGCCGCCTACCGTGAAGTGCCGGTTTCCTCGTGAAACTGGTCGGAGCCAGGCGCCAAGACGCCAGCAAGGTAACTGACTAAACACCCTATGAATGGTTCATATTGTGTTATCATTGAATTGTATTGAACGTTTCCCGGCCTAATTTTGTTCTTCCGCTGCCTCGCTGGGAGACGGGATCCGGATCCTCCACGGTTCCCCAACAGATCTGTCCTCCTTGCATGATGTTTTTCATGTGTCTATGTTGAGGAAGTATGAACCGATCCTACTCATGTGTTGCGTACTGACAAGGTGGAGCTGGATCGGACTTTGAGTTATGTGGAATATCCACAGAAAGGAGAAACAACTCAGGAATAATACCATTCCTTTGGTGATGGTACAGTGGAGCAAACATGGTAGAGAAGAAGCTACGTGGGATTTGGAGGAGAAAATGCAGCGAGAATGGCCTCATCTGTTTGAGTAAATGTTGCATTTGTTTCCAGTAGCTAGTTTCCTTGTTGTTGTGTTCTTCAGTTATCTTGAACTCTTGGTTATTAGCCTCTTTTTGTGTGTTGGAGAGCTGCTGGTTGTATTGTGCGTAGCGGGATTTTCCAGTGTTGGTTTTGTGTTGAGGTTTTGGTTCAGATATGGAGTTGTTGTCTGATTTTGAGGATGAAATCTTATTTTCAGTGTGGGAGTAATTGAGAACTGAAAGATCAACGGATTAATTGAGTTAATTAATCGATTTTAGTATAGACCAGATTTGGCTCGAACAGATCTGGGATGAGACAGCTTTGAGCTGGTCCGTTTGGTGAAGCAATCGGGTCAGTATAATTTTTCGAACAGCTCTGGATTGTTGGTGAATTCCCGTAGAAAATGATTCAGATTTGAGTGTTAGTCAGCTCTGGTTGATCGTATTCAGTTTCGGTGGTGAGATCTGATGGTCGCGCGTTATTCTGGGCACGCTAGTGAATGTTATTAGCGGGTAGCGAAGCGATGTCATTGGGAGAATCCAGATGTGAGTTAGCGCGTCGTTTAGTGATGCATGGACAGGTCCGGTTCGTAGTCCCGGTTTGTAGTTATGGGGTAGGCCGGTGCGGTTCGATATTTCAGATTTGACTGGGTGTGTGCATCAGATCTGGGTGCGATGCGACGACGTTTTGGTGACACAACTGTGAACGCTATGCGACGCCGTTTAGCGACTCAGATTTGGTTAGCGGGATGACGTGTCCTAGAGATTGAGCCGGTCCTCTGTGCTACGTTGTTTGGATGAGTTCCAAATCTGTTTTGGCGTAGAGTTCAGATCTGGAGTGTACTCAAATCTGAGTTGTGATCATCTTTGAGCCTATGTTGTCGGTGGCTACTGTTCATCAGATTTGGGAGACTTATGTTGTTTATATAGAGGATTTTTACTCTGGTCTCGCCTTATCTTCCCGAAACTTAGAATATTTCTCATAACCTTATCCTGTCGCGATACCCTAGTTATTGTTCATCGAACCTTATCTTCTTCGATTGTCGGTGGTAGAAAACTCCGACGAACGCAAGAGTGGTAGCGCTGGAATCCTCTTGCCAAGATCGTTCTTGCTATACCTCTTTCACAGGCTTTGGGTTAGCTGGAAGATGATCGCGAAGGAAGCTAATTTGTGTAGTCTGTTAGCATTCGAGCATATTGGTTCTTCCATTCAGGTAACGCTTCGAGTAAGTGTTAGATCCTACCTTGTGTTTCGTTTAGAGCTGTTTGTTGTGCTATATGGGTAGGATAGATCTGGTGGAGTTCGTAGCTCCCAGTTCGTAGCTCTGAACTTTGCGTCCCTGAGTTATTGCTTGTAATTGGCTTAGCAGGTTTCAGATCTGGTTTCTCGAGACCGCTTTTTGTGGTAATTTTAGCTCAGGACTAAGGTACGGATGTAAGCTTGTTTTACAGCTTGAGATTTGTCATGGATATATGTGTATGCTTGCTGTCCTATTGTGCAGTGTATGCTTTTCCGTTGATTTCTTTATCTGTTGCATCTGCATACACGCATTTATCATGTTGATCTCAGATCTTGTTAGCCGTGCCTTGTTGTGTTGATCTGTGTGTACCAGGATTCTTAGAATGAGGCCGAGCGGCAATATCGTCACCCTCATCTCCCTGCTGGGTTGTTGTTAGCCGCTACGAGTCGAGTGGATAGATACCACGCCTCATGAGCTTGGCAACAGCAGGTTGAGTGATTGTTGTGCATCCAGTACTGTGTGTTGAGACTGTGGGTAGCTCCCATATACTCACACACATCGTAGCCACTATCTTTCAGTTGATCTGTTGTCAGTTGTTGACCTATTTCTTCAGATACTTTGGCTCCCTACCTTCGGTTGTAGCCTTGTTCTCATGCATAGCATCTGCATATTATCTGTTGCTATCTAACTGCTGTTTTTCAGTTGCTCTCCGTACTGGGATTTGACCCCATGTCCCTCTGGGGCTGGTTATTTTGTTTGCCTGTATGTGTTTCAGGTTATAATGGTTTCTCAGCTGGTCGTGGAGTTGATCCAGCTGGTAGTGCCCCGAGAGGAGGATAGAGTGTCTCAGTTATATATATTGTATACTCATATTAGGCGGCAGAGCAGTCTCCGGGGAACACCCCGTGAGGATGTGATGTTTTATTGTTGACTTGTATCTATGTTGGGCGAGAGACTCATCATGGATCTTTTAGTTGTTGATTGGGAGTCACTCTATGTTTGTATTGCAGTTTGTTGTATCGGGTGTTCAGTGTTGTAAAACCAATATTTTGAGTATCACTGTATTTTAAATTATATTTTCTAAGTCAGGCCAAATGCGAAAATTTTAGCCACTATTTTAATTGCTTCCGCTATTGTTTATTGCGTGGTTTATCTCTGGATTGAGCACAGGGCCTGACATGTTGAAGAAAAATTTTCCATCCCGAACTTCTTCGGATGGTATACTTCGCTTGATTGATGAAAATTCCATACTCAAGTTGTTTAACTTGCAAACCTAGGAAAAATGACAACTCCCCCATCATGCTCATTTCGAATTTGTCCTGCACAACTTAGAAAATATGTCGCAAAGTTTATGGTTAGTTGATCCAAATATGATATCATCAACATAAATTTGTACGATCAAGATATGGTCACTTTCACAAATTTGAATAGTTTCTTGTCAACAGAGCCAATAATAAAGTCATGGTCAATGAGGAATTTGGACAAAGTATCATACCAAGCTCTTGGAGCTTGTTCCAGACCATACAACGCTTTATCTAGCTTGTATACATGATCTGGTCTAGTATGATCTACGAAGCCAGGAGATGTGTAACATACACTTCCTCGTTCAAGATACCATTTAAGAATGCACTTTTGACATCCATCTGATAAACTTTGAAATTCTTAAATGATGCATATGCGAGAAAGATCCTAATAGCTTCAAGTCTAGCTACATGTGCGAAGGATTCTTCAATGCCTTCTTCTTGCCTATATCCTTGCGCAACCAACCTAGCCTTGTTTCGAACTATAATTCAAATTTCATCTAAATTATTCCTGAAGACCCATCTAGTTCCTATAAAGTTTTCATTAGCGGGTCTGGGAACCAGATGCCAAACTTTGCTACGTTCGAACTGATTTAATTCTTCTTGCATAGCATCTATCCAGCTTGGGTCTACTAAGGATTCTTCTACTTTCTTAGGCTCCATATGTGATATGAAAGCAGAATTAAAGTGTTGTTTATCATCTGGACTCGTGTCCTAACCGGTGCAGTAGGATTACTGATGACCTGATCGGGTGGATGATTTTTATTCCATCGAAGACCTGGTACAAGTGAGGTAGATGGTTGGTGTTGTTCCCCCTACGTCCTTTCTAGATCCTCCGTGATACTGTTTGTTGATGTACCACTTGTTATAGCATGTTCATCAGCCCGGGCATGTTCTCCACCAGCTGGATCAAGATCTGGACCAGTTTGCTCTACGACGTGAATATCATCATTGTTAATCAGTATGTCCAGATCGTGCTGGTTATCAGCTTGCCATCTGTGTTGCACCTCGTCGTTGCTTGATTTATCCAGATTGGTAGACTCCAGACGAGTGCATAGATCATTTAAATTCGAGGCTGATGTTGATCGGAAGCTGGTTTCATCAAACACCACATGTGCAGTTTCTTCAACCGTTAACGTTCTATTGTTGAATACTCTATAGGCTCTGCTAACAGCTGAGTATCCCAAAAAGGTACCTGCATCAGATCTTACATCCAAGGCTCGTAAATACATTTTACCATTTATATGGATGAAGCATCTTCATCCAAACACCCTGAAATATGATATATCAGGTTTCTTTCCGTTCCAGATCTCATATGGAGTGACTCCATACCGCTTATTTATCATTGAAATGTTTTGAATATAGCAAGCTGTATTGACAAGTTTGTTAGAGTAGATGCCCAACTAGCCAACTTGTGGCGTGTGGGTTTTATAGACTCTTGTATACGACAGTCTTTATATATGATATTCGCATTTCTTTATGGCGTTCTTTATTTTCATTATGCTATATAATGTTAACAATTGTGTTGGATAAAGACCTAGAATGCACCATAGTGTATGTTAGATGTGATAGTGGATATGATGGCTATCATGAAACACATCTAATAGTCACTGTGCATTCTGAACTCGTTCCTAGTCGATTGGGCCGTCAAAATGAGGATAAGGCCGCCCGAGCTTGAGACTAGCATCTGCGATGTGAAGTACCATGTTTCATTGGTAGGGAACATTGTGATGTTCTGAGCATGCAGATGGATAGTGACCTGGTGATCTATCGAACTACCCTCGTTCGGACTTTCCAATTGGTTACCATTTATCGAGTGGATAAGTCCGAGGTCTTGGTTGTACTGATTAGTCCTCACTACTCGAAACGTCATTGAGGCTCTACATGATAGGCGTCTCACTTTGATCCGTTTGCCGACTCACTTGGGGTCATTAGGCGGCAGGATTGGGTGAGATCCCGATGCATGTAGGAGTCGATGCTTCGTTGTCGAGGATTCACCGCTCGCTCTCATGCATGGATATCCTATGCTATCTGAGGAGATAATAGTTTATAAATCTCTGGCCAGAGTACTAGAAGTGTTTTAGGTGAATGGGTTTACCTAGTAACACTCGCGATGTCACTATTCGATCTCCAAGATGTATGCATAGCTATCGGATCTCTAGCGACTCTCGATTTACCAATGGTCGTTGATCTGATCGGGATATATGTGTTGAAAGGACCGTACTGTACGCTAACCACGACCAACTGGTTCTTGCAGGCACTATCAGTGATACCTAGGGGATCATGGCGCGATGTTGCTAGGCGCTTTACCATGATCTGTTGGGCAAGTCCGAAATCGTGATTTCGGAGCCGCAATGGTTGCGGCCCACGGCTAGCTGTATCTCTGAACCATTGAGGGTCACACAAGTACTGGATTCATGATTCCAGCACGGAAACTGAGCTCAATGCGTTGAGCATAAGAAGAGGATTTTAGGGAGTGCGACTTCCTAAAAGTCAACAGGGGTCAAATTGCGATTTCCCGCTGTTGAGGGGCAAAACGGTCATTTTGGACTAGGTATCTGAAAAATGGTTTTTCACATCATAATACTCAGTTTTGGAAACTGAGTCGATCGGTCCGATCTAATCGGAGATCGGAGTTGTAATGAAGTCGCAGTGATGGATATCGTCATTTGGACCCGGGCCCGTTGGGCCGATCCAAGTCCATTGCTAGTCTACTTATAATAGACTTAGGGCTTCATTACAACACATAACAACTCGTAACCTAGCCTCCATCTAGACCACTCGGCCGCCCCTCTCCTCTCGCCCCCTCTCTCGGCCGCGCCGCCGCCCAAGTGCCGCCATCTACGTGATCGGACTTGTTTCGATCACCGCGACGAGGAGTTTCCATCCGTGCTGAATTCGTCAGTCCTTCTAGTGCAGGCTGACGAAGGTGTCTTGATTCCGATCGTGGACCTGATTAGGAGGATCTACCGCCGCCTACAATTCAAGAGCCAGATTTCCCTGTGAATTCTGGTTGGAGCCAGGCGCCTAGACGCCAGCAAGGTAACTATCTACGAACACCCTATGAATGTTTGTAGATTTTATTAAATGTATTGAACACTTTCCGGGCAAATTTTTGTTTTTCCGCTGCGCCTCGGGAAGTGGGATCCGGATCCGCCATCGTATGCCAACAGTGGTATCAGAGCTATGGCTCGGATCCTTCAATACGTTTATTGCCATGTTGCATCAGATCTCATCATTTGAAATCGAAAAAAAAAAAACAAAATGTTTTTTTGAAAACCCGGCCGCCGGCCGCCTCCGTGTGCGGCGGCAACCAGCGTCACGAGCGCGCATTGGCGCGCGCGACACCATGCGCGCTGGCCGCGCATGGTGGCCGGACATGGCCAGCGTCCACGCGCAATCGTTGCGCGGTGGTGCGCAACCAGTGCACCCTGATGGGCGCACGCTCGCGGCGGGAGGCGCTGCTATTGGAGCGGCCAGGCCGCGCATCTTGCGGCCGACGTGCGGCCGAGTGCCGCACGCGATTTGTTAGCGGCAGCCGCCGCCGTGCCGCCGCCGTCCGGCGTGTCTCTCGGCATGGTTGCGATGGCTGATTTTTCTTCTAGCTTTTGTTCGGGCCTGTCCTGGGCAGCCCATGAAGTTTTCGGGCCGATTTTGGTCGATTTTGAAATTTTGAGATTTTTGGGCCTAAAATTGTTTTATGCCCAATTTAATGCAATTAAAATTGCAAAATATGATTTTAGTTATGAAATATGATTTTATAATTAAAATATGATTTTGTTGATTAAAATATGATTTTATCGACAAAATGCGATTTTATTCTAAAATGCGATTTTATGATTAAAATATGATTTTGTGGTAAATAATTTGATTATTTAAATTATGCATATTAATTAGATTGATTGCATGTTTGGGATGATCGAGAGCCGTGCCCAATGTATTAGGTGTATGCTTTAGGTTTTATGATTTCGGTTATAATATTTTGTTGGTTATCATTTTATAAAGTGGGTCTGTTTGTGGCCCGTTCCCACACCTTAAAAATGGATCCCTTATTTTTTATGGAAATTTAATTGTAAATTACTAGACTTAGTGGGAGGACATTTGAAGATGGTGGCCCGATGACGATCAAAGATATTGAAGACCGAAGATCTGTAAAACCGGAAGAAATTGTAATAGGATTGCATTGCATATTGCATTTCACCTAGGATTGGACCCAGGTCCGTGATTGGCAACCACGGACCGCATAGCTCTCGCGATAGATCATCTCAAAGTTATTTATATATTTGATATATATGTTGAATCCGCATGTTTTAAATTATGATTTAAAATTGCATGAGACCAAAATTTTCGAAAATAAAATCCCTCGTTTTAAATACGATTTAAAACTAATATCAAGATTAAAAGTTTATTTGATAAACTAAAGGGAATATAAATCTGTTTAAATTATCCCTACCTTCCATCAACAATGGGTGTACGCCGATGCTACCCGTATACATGGCCCGACTCATATTATTGAGGGGGTTATGTATGCCGGAAAGCTGTCCACACCATTGACAATTGTTGTGAGTCGGTTGGAACTCCCTTTAACGTTGGCTCATATTTTTGGGGACGTTAAGGGGACCGTCCTTCACGACTCAACATTGATGGGTCATCTTGACACGGATAGTAAACGGTGTCATATTATTGGGCCCTTACTGGACGTGAGGTGAATACATGGAGGTTGCACCGGTTGCAATTGGAAACTACCTTTTGGGGGTCATGGTTGGCTGATATTATTCGGGACCATGATCGCTTGATTGGGCTCCGTGTACCCACTAAGGAAACTTGCTTTCCTGATTTCATTATAGGGTGGTGAAATCGTTAAAATAGTGGGAGGGTAATTCATAAAACTTAATGACCTTGTTTTATGTCTTAGCGTTTTTCATATATAGTTAGTAATGCATGTCTGTTTTTCTTTTTAGTATAAACTGCTTTATAATGTCTTCGATCAAAAACCCACTCGCTGCTATACTGGATAGCAACAAGTTCACCGGTCTGAATTACCAAGACTGGCTTCGAAACCTCAACATTGTGTTGGCTTCGGAGAAACTTCTCATACGATAGAGAAGAGCCCTCCGAAGGAAGCCCCTGCCGATATCAGCCATGAGGAGCTGGTTACGCTTAAAAAATGGTGGGACGACGAGCTTAAGACTCGATGCTATGTGATGGCATCGATGTCCAACGAAATGCAACGGCTCTTTGAGAAGACGAAGTATGCTGCTGACATACTCTTTCATCTCAAGGAACTGTATGGGGAGAACTCTCGACATGAGAGGTTCACCGCTGTCAAGGAGCTTATGACGAGCCGCATGCGATGGGACTTCGGTCCGCAAGCATGGGGTTCGTATGATTGGGCTCGTTGAAAATCTGGCGGGCCTTGATATCACACTTCCACACGAGCTATCTGTGGATGTGCTTCTCCTCTCACTAACCGCTACATTCGACCCCTTTGTGGTCAACTTCAACATGAACAAGCTGGCAGCCACCCTTGAAGAGGTGGTTAACATGCTGGTCGTGTTTGAGGGAACCATAAAGAAGGACAAGCCCGTCCTCCTTATGGGCTCTTCTTCCTCTGCGAAGAAGGGGCCCAGACGCAAGGGTAAGAAGCGTTCTGCCCCTGCGAAGGAGGAAAAGCCCACTAAGAAGCCGAAGGCAAAGACTTCCAAGCCAAACAAGACCGAGGATGTTTGCCACCACTGCCACAAGCCTGGGCATTGGAGGAGGAACTGCAAGGAGTACCTCGAGCATTTGCGAACTGCGAAAGGTATGTTCTATATCGAAATAAATATCTCTGAATTTGTACCTCGAGCATTTGCGAACTGCGAAAGGTATGTTCTATATCGAAATAAATATCTCTGAATTCGACTTCTTGGATACTTGATACCGGATGTGGATCTCATATCTGCAATGACTTGCAGGTGATGACAAGAAGCCGACGTCTTAGAGAGGGTGAGACCCACTTGAGGCTTGGCAATGGAGCAAGAGTTGCTGCAGTAGCTATAGGAGATGTTTATGTATTTCTGTCTTCTGATTTTAAGTTGTTATTGAGAAACGTTTTATTTGTTCCCGAATTAATAAAGAACATTATTTCAGTTTCTATGCTTGATAGTGATGGATATTCTTGTATGTTTGCTAATTCGATTTGCAATATTTACAAGAATGAATGTTTAATTGGAATTGGGGAACGCGAAAACGATTTATACACCTTAAAATTAAAATACTTTCCAACTCGCGATGTAGAAACACATACTACAACGATTAAAAGGAAATGCGATAGCTTAAACCCATCACAACTTTGGCACGCTAGGCTAGGTCATATTTCTCTAAGTAGGATGAACAAGTTAGTTAGGAGTGACATGTTTGATCTGTCAGACATTAACTCCCTACCGACTTGTGAATCTTGTCTCAAGGGAAAGATGACTAAACAACCCTTCAAGGGCAAGCCTGAACGTGCTCAAGGTCTGTTGGATTTGATCCTTACTGATGTATGTGGCCCACTTAGCATTGGTACTAAGTACGGTCACACATACTCCATCACCTTTACCGATGATTACTCTAGGTATGGGTACTTGTACTTAATGAAGCACAAGTCTGAATCCTTTGAAATGTTCAAAGAATTCAAGGCTGAAGTAGAAAATCAATTAGGCAAAAGTATTAAAGCACTTCGATCCGATCGAGGTGGTGAATACTTAAGTGCTGAATTTCAAGACTATCTAAAAGAGAACGGGATTCTCTTGCAGTGGAGCCCTCCGGGCACACCACAGCTCAATGTTGTAGCGGAGCGTCGTAATCGAACCTTGATGGACATGGTTCGATCTATGATGAGCTCCACTGAGCTTTCTACCTCGTTTTGGGGCTATGCGCTTGAAACGGCGGTAATGTTGTTGAACAATGTCCACACCAAGGCAGTGGATAAAACTCCATATGAGATATCGATGGGCAAACCCCCCAAATACTCTTACATGAGGATTTGGGGATGTCCTTCTTACGTGAAGCAGACAGTGGGAGATAAGTTGGATACGAGATCCATCTTGTGCTACTTCATTGTGTATCCAAATAATTCCATTGGATACTACTTCTACTATCCAAGTGAAACAAAAGTGTTTGTTTCTAGAAATGCCAGCTTTATGGAAAGGGAATTTCTACTTGATAGAAATGGCAAAATAGTAGATCTCGAAGAAGTTCGAGAACAAACTGAAGTACCAAGTGAATCTCCTGCACCTCCAGAGCCAGTACCAGAAATGATCGCGCCTAGGAGATCCGAAAGGGTTCCTAGGGCTCCTGAAAGATATGGTTTCCTCATTGAAGATGATCAAAGTGATCAAGTTGTTGGATGTGATCCAAGAACTTTCAAGGAGGCAATTTCCGATGCTGATTCTAATTTGTGGCTTGAAGCAATGCAGTCTGAGATTGACTCAATGCATGCGAACCAAGTTTGGACTCTTGTTAATCCTCCCGAAGGAATTGTTCCTATTGGGTGTAAATGGATATACAAGAGGAGACTTGGGCCTGATGGTAAGGTATTGACCTACAAGGCACGACTGGTCGCGAAAGGTTACACTCAAAGGCAAGGTGTTGACTATGATGAAACTTTTTCACCAGTCGCAATGTTCAAGTCGATTAGAATCTTACTGGCCATAGCCGCATGGTACGACTATGAGATATGGCAAATGGATGTGAAAACTGTGTTCCTTAATGGAAACATTAAGGAAGAGATCTATATGACGCAGCCTGAGGGTTTCACATCTATGAAGTGAGCATAAGGTATGCAAACTTCAAAGATCGATCTAGGGTCTCAAACAAGCATCGAGGAGTTGGAACCTGAGATTCGATGAAACAATTAAGGAATTTGGTTTCATCAAGAATCCCGAGGAGCCATGTGTATATAAGAAGGTAGTTAAAAGCGCTGTGACATTCCTTGTACTTTATGTTGATGACATTCTACTCATTGGGAATGATGTAGGAATGCTGCAGTCAACTAAAGTCTGGTTGTCTAGTAGATTCTCGGTGAAGGACATGGGTGAAGCATCCTATATTCTTTGGATACAGATCTATCGGGATAGATCGAAACGGATGCTCGGACTCACCCATGCCACCTACATCGATACCATACTTAAGAGGTTCTCTATGGAAGAGTCCAAGAGAGGACACCTACCTATGAGCCACGGGGTCACTCTATCTAAGTCTATGTGTCCGAAGACTGATGAGGAGATAGAGAGTATGACACGTGTGCCATATGTCTCGGCAATAGGTAGTATTATGTATGGCATGATCTCAACTAGACCGGATGTCGCATATGCTCTGAGTGTCATGAGCCGCTACCAGGCCAACCCTGGCCAATTGCATTGGAAGGCTGTGAAAGATATTCTTAAGTACTTGCGAAGGACAAAGAATATGTTCATGGTCTATGGGGGTGGTGAACTGAAATTGGAAGGCTACACTGATTCTAGCTTCCAATGTGACGTGGATGATTCGAAGTCTACCTCTGGATTTGTATTCATACTCAATGGTGGTGCTGTCTCTTGGAAGAGTTCCAAGCAAGACACCATTGCGGATTCAACCACTGAGATTGAGTACATCGCAGCATCAGCTGCTGCTAAGGAGGCGGTTTGGATAAGGAATTTTGTCCAAGAGTTGGGTGTCATTCCTAATGGATTTGGTCCAATCCCGGTGTACTGCGACAACATGGGTACCGTTGCGCAAGAAAAGGAGCCTAGGTCTCACCAAAGATCCAAACATATACTGAGGAAATACCACATAATCCGGGATATTGTGGCTAGAGGTGACATAGCAGTTGAGAGAGTCGCCTCTACGGACAACATTGTTGATCCACTTACGAAGCCCTTGCCAGGACCGTTGTTTGAAAAACATCGCGAAACAATGGGACTGCATCTGATGAGCAGTTGGCTATAGGGCAAGTGGGAGATTGTTAGAGTCGATGCCCAACTAGCCAACTTGTGGCGTGTGGGTTTTATAGACTCTTGTATACGACAGTCTTTATATATGATATTCGCATTTCTTTATGGCGTTCTTTATTTTCATTATGCTATATAATGTTAACAATTGTGTTGGATAAAGACCTAGAATGCACCATAGTGTATGTTAGATGTGATAGTGGATATGATGGCTATCATGAAACACATCTAATAGTCACTGTGCATTCTGAACTCGTTCCTAGTCGATTGGGCCGTCAAATTGAGGATAAGGCCGCCCTAGCTTGAGACTAGCATCTGCGATGTGAAGTACCATGTTTCATTGGTAGGGAACATTGTGATGTTCTGAGCATGCAGATGGATAGTGACCTGGTGATCTATCGAACTACCCTCGTTCGGACTTTCCAAGTGGTTATCATTTATCGAGTGGATAAGTCCGAGGTCTTGGTTGTACTGATTAGTCCTCACTACTCGAAACGTCATTGAGGCTCTACATGATAGGCGTCTCACTTTGACCCGTTTGCCGACTCACTTGGGGTCATTAGGCGGCAGGATTGGGTGAGATCCCGATGCATGTAGGAGTCGATGCTTCGTTGTCGAGGATTCACCGCTCGCTCTCATGCGTGGATATCCTATGCTATCTAAGGAGATAATAGTGTATAAATCTCTGGCCAGAGTACTAGAAGTGTTTTAGGTGAATGGGTTTACCTAGTAACACTCGTGATGTCACTATTCGATCTCCAAGATGTATGCATAGCTATCGGATCTCTAGCGACTCTCGATTTACCAATGGTCGTTGATCTGATCGGGATATATGTATTGAAAGGACCGTACTGTACGCTAACCACGACCAACTGGTTCTTGCAGGCACTATCAGTGATACCTAGGGGATCATGGCGTGATGTTTCTAGGCGCTTTACCATGATCCGTTGGGAAAGTCCGAAATCGTGATTACGGAGCCGCAATGGTTGCGGGCCCACGGCTAGCTGTATCCCTGAACCATTGAGGGTCACACAAGTACTAGATTCATGATTCCCGCACAGAAATTGAGCTCAATGCGTTGAGCATAAGAAGAGGATACCATGATCCGTTGGGAAAGTCCGAAATCGTGATTACGGAGCCGCAATGGTTGCGGGCCCACGGCTAGCTGTATCCCTGAACCATTGAGGGTCACACAAGTACTAGATTCATGATTCCCGCACAGAAATTGAGCTCAATGCGTTGAGCATAAGAAGAGGATTTTAGGGAGTGCGACTTCCTAAAAGTCAACAGGGGTCAAATTACGATTTCCCGCTGTTGAGGGGCAAAACGGTCATTTTGGACTAGGTATCTGAAAAATGGTTTTTCACATCATAATACTCATTTTTGCAAACTGAGTCGATCGGTCTGATCTGATCGGAGATCGAAGTTGTAATGAAGTCGCAGTGATGGATATCGTCATTTGGACCCGGGCCCGTTGGGCCGGTCCAAGTCCATTGCTAGTCTACTTATAATAGACTTAGGGCTTCATTACAACAAACAACAACTCCTAACCTAGCCTCCATCTAGACCACTCGGCCGCCCCTCTCCTCTCGCCCCCTCTCACGGCCGCGCCGCCGCCCAAGTGCTGCCATCTACGTGACCGGACTTGTTTCGACCACCGCGAGGAGGAGTTTCCGTCCGTGCTGAATTTGTCAGTCCTTCTAGTGTAGGCTGACGAAGGTGTCTTGATTCCGCAAGTGCTGCCATCTACGTGACCGGACTTGTTTCGACCACCGCGAGGAGGAGTTTCCGTCCGTGCTGAATTTGTCAGTCCTTCTAGTGTAGGCTGACGAAGGTGTCTTGATTCCGGTCATGGACCTGATTAGGAGGATCTACCGCCGCCTACAATTCAAGAGCCAGATTTCCCTGTGAATTCTGGTTGGAGCCAGGCGCCTAGACGCCAGCAAGGTAACTATCTACGAACACCCTATGAATGTTTGTAGATTTTATTAAATGTATTGAACACTTTCCGGGCAAATTTTTGTTTTTCCGCTGCTCCCCGGGAAGTGGGATCCGGATCCGCCACCGTATTCCAACAAACTTCTGCCTAAAATTTGTTAGAAATGTCAGAATCAGCAATCATAGTTGTAGCAGCTTCTTTTAAAGTCCGGTTTTGTCGCTCAGCCAACCCGTTCTGCTGACGTGTTCTGGCTGCAGACAAATCATGTTTGATTCCAATATCATCCAGATAGAAGGAGATTTTAAAATTCAAAAACCCTGTTCCTCTATCGCTCCTAATCCGGTATACATTGCAAGATTGCTCATTTTGAAGGCGTTTTAAGAGCGTGATCAGCTGGTCAGCAGTTTGATCTTTTGATTTCAAAAACAACACCCATGTATATTTTGAAAAATCATCAACTACAACAAGGGTGTACTTCATTCCCCCTAAGCTGGCTATGGGTATTGGACCAAAAACATCCATATGCAGAAGATCCAACTTACGATAGGTTTTGTTGTTGCCTTTAGTTTTGAAAGTAGATTTGATATGTTTACCCAGCTGACAGGCAGAGCAAATCTTATCTTTTGAAAATTTTAGCTTGTGCAGGCCATCAACCAACTCACGTTTACTCAAATTGGCAATAGTTTTGAAATTTATATGGTTCATCCGTTGATGTCATAACCAACTCTTTGAAGAGTAGGCTAGTAGACATGTTTGCTCTTTATACGATTGGTCTGACCAGTCAACTTTGTCAATGTTACCAGATCGATAACATCCTAACACAGTCAGACCTTCCGGATTTAGAACCATGCACGTGTGATTCTGAAATTTAACTGAGTAATTACTATCACACAACTGACTGATACTAATCAAATTGTAGCACAAGTTCTCAACAAGAAGAACATTATTGATAGTAAAATTACCATGGGTAAGCTTACCCTTACCCACGGTGTTACCATTTGAGTTGTCACCAAAGGTGATCTTAGGTCCGTTGGAGGATTTGATATCTGTAAGCAGCTTACCATCTCCAGTCATATGCCTTGCACAACCATTGTCTAGATACCATGTTGAGTGCTCCAGTCTGGATACCTGTTGTTCCTGCAGTCACAAGTCAAGAAGATTTGGTACCCTTTTATTCATTTGGGTCCAATTTTGATTAGACCTTTCGGAACCCACACTTGGTCAACGGTACTTTGTGGATAGGTCCGGTTCGTGAGTTGGTGTAGATCGGTGCGGTTTAATGATTTCAGATTTGACCAAATCTGGATGAGCAAGTGGGTCTTTGTCGCGCGATCTGTTTGTTTAGAGCAAGACTCCAACGCGACGTCGTTCGGTGATCGCGCGCGAGAATAGTGTAGCGGAACCAGATCTGAGTTAGCGCCAAGATCTGAATAGCGCTAAGATCTGAGTGCTGGTATCAGCTTTGACTTGAGAGATTTACTTCCACTGTAGCGTTGACTTGAAGATTTATATACAGATATCAGTGTCGATAAACACTTAGAGAATTTAGACCCGATATTTCTTATCTTCTTCCCGAGAGCTTCGCAAACCTTTATTGTTCATCGAATCCTATTTCTTGAGATTGCCGTTGATTTACGCAGCCGTGTGCAGCAAGGCTGGTGGCGCTGGGCTCGTTTCCTCTAGATCTTTCGATTGATACCAGTTTGGAGCTTGAGATCGACGAGTTAAGGGAGCGCAAAGTAGTTGCAGGTTCGAGCATCTTCGTGAAGTCCAGTAGATACTTCCCCAGTTATGATTGAGCTTCTTGGTAAGCTTTAGTTAGTGTTTTATGCTTCGTTTAGAATTGGTTATCGTGTTTGAGGTGTGAGATGAGCTGGTGGAGTTGGTAATCCCAGTTCTGTTCTGTTGGAACTTATCTCTGAGCTGTTGAGATGTATGGTTGAGCAGGTTGTTACGATCAGCTTCTGTTGTGTTCGCTGTGAGCTGGTAGGGAAGCAGGGTGCTGTGCTCTTGTTCTCGTAAGATCTGTTGAGGTATTAGCTGCTCAGAGGAAGGTACGGATTTGAGCTTATATAAACAGATTTGTCATAAGCATGAGAATATTTCTAGTGTGTTGAGAATGTTGTGATAAGTGTTTACGTGAACATATTTGCCCGACTGTGATTTGATTATCTGTTCTGTTTGCATATGATTTATGTATGTTAGTGAATTGATATTTCTTGGCATTCACGCATACATATTGAGCATGAATTTTATTGATGCCCGAAGTGAGCTAGTGTTGTGATCGGTCGGCTGAGTTGTCGCGCCTGAAAGGTCCAATGCTATCATCGAGGTGGTAGCCAGCTGAGCTCTCGCACCTGAATACCACTGAGCTGTGATGGTCGGCTGATTGTCGTACCTGAAGATCACGGATCGATGATTTCCACCGGCTGATTGGTTGTTCGTGGTGTTGAGGCTCCAATGAGATTTGAATTTCCAGCTGAGTTGTTGGCCTTGATTACCGATTGTCTTTGGCACCCTCATCAATATCATGACTTGAAATATTGCATGTTTTATGAATTGCTGTTTTATGAGTGCTCTTCGTACTGAGGTTTGACCTCGTTTATTTTCCCTGTTTTTGGGGTGCTTTGGTCTGTGTTGGCCTTTGCAGGTTCTTCAAGTAATCCAGTTGGACAGAGTGGAAGGTCTTCTGGAAGATCCCCGTTTTGAGTCTCAGTTATTTATACTATGTATTGAACCAGGGGATGCCCTGAGTGATTATGTATTTGGGGATCTTGATCTGTATTTTACCTGTATTTGTGACGTGGTGGTTTTTGGATTTTGAGTTAAAATCCTATTTTGAATATGGATGTATTTTTAACAGATGATTTCTGTTCAGGGCCAATCGAAAAATTTTAGCCCTATTTTAATGCTTCCGCATATTTGTGATTAATTGAGTAATTAATCGGTGATTAACGCACCGGGCCTGACAAGTGGCTTGATTTATTTCACCAGATTTTGGTTTACCCCGCATCTGTATAATTATTTTGTTTAGCCAGCTCTCCCGAGACTTCTTAGGAACAGAGTAACCCAGCCCACAAAATCTACCTTGCTAGATCGAAGGCTTGGCTACTATCATATCGTCACCAGATTGTGCCTCTTTTGGCTGTCCTGTGCTAGATTTTACAAAGTTCCTAAACTTTGTCCTTTCCAGCATTGGAGTACTGCTGGTCTCTGTTGTACTGCCTTTATCGCTATTGTAGCCCAATCCGATTTTATCACCGGATGGCTTTGTTGCTCCATGCAGTCTCTGTAGTGAGACAGAAGACGTAGTCCAGGAGCTTATTATACCAGCCAGCCGTTGGTTTTCACTGAGTATCTCTTCGGACTTGCTTCTCAGTTCTACATTCTCAGTTACAAGCTTACTTAGAGCAGCTTGCATATTGCTTGAGCCACCAAGCTCATCGTTAGTTGCATAGCTCTTTCAGCTCTAACTTGCTCGAATGATTTGGAGAGCTTTTTATATTTGAGAACCATTTCATTTAGTGCAATTTGCATATTGCTTGAGCCACCAAGCTCATCGTTAGTTGCATAGATCTTTCAGCTCTAACTTGCTCGAATGATTTGGAGAGCTTTTTATATTTGAGAACCATTTCATTTAGTGCAATGACAAGGTCCTCACGTGTGACGCCCGAACCCACGTGGTCACAGATTTTGGGTGAAGTAATAATTTGGAATATAAGAAGGGCTGAATGAAAATTTTGTTATAAGCTGTATTTCTTATAAATTAGAAAGATTTCGAAACCCAAACACAAATCTGACATACGCACGTTTGGCACCAAGTACTGAAAATTTGCGGAAAACAGTTTTCATATATATACTGCAAATACGATTTACAACATCTGAAATTCTATATGAATTTAGTACTGTTGCAATAGATCTAATACATATGTCTAAGATAAAAGACAACATCTAAGACACGGGAAACGATGTCCATAAATAAACACTTCACCATCCAGCTGTCCCAGCTTCCACCTTCCGCTTGTCCCTTAACTGTCTCACCTGCACCATTTTAAAAGCTAATGAGCCTAGGGGCTCAGCAAGTAAAATCTGAGTAATAACAAAGTCATTTAACGCAGGCAGACATCGGAACATTTACATAACTGAGTTTAAAGGAACTTCATTTAAATGTAAACATTCTTTCGTAAACTTTCTTAAAACTTTCTTTCATAACTTGGATGCGGGGACAATAACCCAGAGCCCTTCATTTAATTTCTTGCACTTTATGATTTATGGCTTAAAAACTCTCCTTAGGTCCGTTGTGCACTTGATCAAATGAATTCTGATATCAGTTCTAGCATATAGCTCATTTTGAAGGGGCAATTGACATCTGGGCAACTGCTCACCCTTCCTTTATGAAAGGGTAACTGACATCTGGACAGCTGCTCACCCTTCCGTTATGACCGTCTGTTATCTATGCCATAAATACTTAAAAATAAACTTTCATTCCTTTAAACTCTTATCTTTTGAAATCTTCTTTGAAATCTCCTTTGGAAATCATCAGGGTTCACTTCTTTTAAAACTCGCTTCCCATTTAAAAAAAAACTTACTGAGTATCATATTTGACTATTGGAAAATGATCGCTGAAATGAGAACAGATTTCTCTAAAGGAAACTGTACTGGAAGGCAAAAAATATTTCTATTGTGAAAACAGATTCCTCATTAGAAGCGTAACGCTAACGTTGAAACAGATATATCAAAGGAATGTCGTTAGCGTAGAAAACAGATCTGACTATGGAAATACATCGCTAACAATGAAACAGATTTGACTATGAAATTGTAGTGCTAGCGGGAAACAGATGTCACCACCGAAATAGTGTTTTGGAAAAGAAACAGATGTCGTTGGTCAACTCAGATGTCAATGCAACTAGGTTGGTCAACTCAGATGTCAACGAATAATCGTAATCGACTCATCAGTGAAGGGATTAATAATGTGAAATCTGGACAAAATCAGATGTGTATCGAAAACACGAATCTGAAACGAAAATTTCTGATTTAAATACGAAATTTAATCGCTAACATAGGAAACAAAGTCTGAATAAGAACTTGGTACTGCAACATTACGACATCTACGATACCAGTTCTGCCTATCAAACCAGACTTAGTTTCTGATTCGACTAGCATCTCCGATTAGTCAAGTTCAGATGTTACCATTCACCAGAAATAAGAACATTCGTGAACATACATGACTCAAATATGAACTCCTCAGTACTTTTAAACATCCTCAATC
Organism: Dorcoceras hygrometricum; assembly: GCA_001598015.1. Taxonomy (NCBI): domain Eukaryota; kingdom Viridiplantae; phylum Streptophyta; class Magnoliopsida; order Lamiales; family Gesneriaceae; genus Dorcoceras; species Dorcoceras hygrometricum. The sequence goes on along the minus strand of KV001967.1, from coordinate 90,752 downwards.
TTTCTTAAAACATTCTGGAAAACTTTGGAAGCAGAAACATAACTTTGAACCCAATCTTTCTTTTCTTGATCATTCGTAAATCTTCTTAAACATGAACTTAAACATAACTTTAAACATACAGGCAAACAGATCCATTAAATGAGGAAAATCAATATATGCTTCAAATGGTGTAGCAATGGATCAACTTTTACTTGCCTTTGAACTGAGCTTTACAACGGCAGTTAATTCCTGCAGAGTTCCTCCTCCTCAAGCATTCACAATGAGCTTCTTTGGAAATGAGAGAACATAAAAGAGTTTTCTTTTTGTAAGTGAAAATGAACTTTTCCTTCAAAACAAGTATTTGTACGGGAGGGATTAGTGGCAGGTGAGTTGTAATCATCAAGCATGACACACCTTACCTAAAGTTATGAATTTTAATAAAATTTCCCTCTCAATATTTTAGTTTACAAATCTACCAAATACTTTCTAAAAGAAACCATTTTATTCTCCTTAAAATTATTTTCAACAGATTTATAAAATCTGCTTGTGTATGCGCTTGGAGTGACATCTGCTAGAACTTGATGCGTCGTACCTCATTTATGAAATCAGTAAAATCAGATTTCATAAAATAGCTTATGCTAACATTTAAATTGTCATTTTGACCATTGAAATAAATAAGATTCATATAGGTGGTCCTATGAATTTTGGGACATTACATCACGTGTAAATTTAGGACTAGAGAAATCAAATACCTCCTCAGTTTCATCAGCCATGAGACACTGTACTTCATCTTCACTTTCACTTGATGAGGAGGTTCCCGAGATGGATTCTTTGAATTTGAATCAGCCCAAGCACTCTTGTTTTCTTCAACCATCATGGCTTTTTTCGGTTTTCCCTTTGCGATAGGCCTTTACTCCTTCTTATCTTTGTTATTGCTACGATCTGGTCGCTTCTTTTCCTCTCTTCGTGCCTTCCTGCAATCCTCCATGTAGTGACCAGGCCTGCCACAGTTATAACATTTATCATCAGAAGGAGTAGTAAAGTTTCACTTAGGAGAATCAAAGAAGAAGGGTTTAGTGTTCTGCTTTCGCATAAATTTGCCAAATTTTCTTATGAACAAGGCGATCGCATCCTTGCTCATATCCTCAGCTGATCTGCTGCTTGTGGAGCATGGGCCTTGCTCTGGAATTGTAGCTGCAATAGCTCTGGTTGGTTGAGACGTTTGATGGCTCCGCTTCTGCTCTCGTTTCTAATTCAAACTCGTAAGCCTTCAGGTTGGAAAACAAGTCATGCAACTCCATTTTGTTTAAATCTTTTGACTCTCGCATAGCCATGGTCTTCACGTCCCATTCCTTGGAAAGTGCTCGCATTACTTTTAGGGCTAGCTCCCGATTGTTGTATGTCTTGTTCAGTCTAGCCAGCACAATAACAAAGGAGCTGAACCTTTCATCAAACTCGGCCATGGACTCTTTGGGTTTCATCTTGATTGTCGCACCTGAAGATCACAGATCGATAATTTCCGCCGGCTGATTGGCTATGCGTGGTGTTGAGGCTCCATTGAGATTTGAATTGCCAACTGAGTTGTTGGCCTTGATTACCGATTGTTCCTTGGCACCCTCATGGATATCATGACTTGAAATATTGCATGTTTTATGAATTGATGTTTTATGAGTGCTCTTCGTACTGAGGTTTGACCTCGTTTATTTTCCCAGTTTTTGGGCTGCTTTGGTATGTGTTGGCCTTTGCAGGTTCTTCATGTAATCCAGTTGGACAGAGTGGAAGGCCTGCTGGAAGATCCCCGTTTTGAGTCCCAGTTATATATACTATGTATTGAACCAGGGGATGCCCTGAGTGATTATGTATTTGGGGATCTTGCTCTGCATTTTACCTGTATTTGTGACGTGGTTGTTGGATTTTTAGTTAAAATCCTATTTTGACTATGGATGTATTTTTTAGAGATGATTTCTGTTCAGGGCCAATCGAAAAATTTTAGCCCTATTAATGCTTCCGCATATATGTGATTAATTGAGTAAGTAATCGATGATTAGCGCATCGGGCCTGACAAGTGGCTTGATTTATTTCACCAGATTTTAGTTTACCCCGCATCTGTATAATTCTTTTGTTTAGCCAGCTCTCCCGAGACTTCTTAGGAACAGAGTAACCCAGCCCACAAAATCTACCTTGCTAGATCGAAGGCTTGGCTACTATCATATCGTCACCAGATTGTGCCTCTTTTGGCTGTCCTGTGCTAGATTTTACAAAGTTCCTAAACTTTGTCCTTTCCAGCATTGGAGTACTGCTGGTCTCTGTTGTACTGCCTTTATCGCTAGTGTAGCCCAATCCGGTTTTATCACCGGATGGCTTTGTAGCTCTATGAAATCTCTGTAGTGAGACAGAAGACCTAATCCAGGAGCTTATTACACCATCCAGCCGCTGGTTTTCACTAAGTATCACCTCGGACTTGCTTCTCAGTTCTTCATTCTCAGTTACAAGCTTACTTAGAGCAGCTTGCATATAGCTTGAGCCAACAAGCTCATCGTTAGTTGCATAGCTCTCTTTTTTAGATCTAACTTACTCGAATGATTTAGAGAGCTTTTTATATTTGCGAACCATTTCATTTAGTGCAGTGACAAGGTCCTCACGTGTATATTTAGGACTAGAGAAATCAAATACCTCCTCAGTTTCATCAGCCATGAGACACTGTACTTCATCTTCACTTTCACTTGATGAGGAG